>CAHIKZ030001104.1:285000-357500 GCA_903632075.3 Acanthosepion pharaonis | reverse complement strand
ACCTTTTACTGCCATGAAAATTGCGTTTGCAAAATCTCTCTCTTACGCCTACTGCTACTATTTTAATGGTAATGAAGCCGAGATTTGCCAACTAGTATAGCTGATACTACACGCCAAGTTTCACATTTTTCACACCATTTTAATTCTAGAGTTCACACCGAACGATACTCGTAGTGGTGACAAGTTGTGAGTTAAGCAACAATTGGATTCGTGACAAACTGGATGGGTGGATTGCTAATTTTGACAACTGATAGGGACGAAATAGTTTTAAGGAAAATGTGGATTTTTCTTTAGAAAAGTTCCTATTTTCTTTGAATGGACCTTATGCCCGACATTATTCAGAAAATTAAAGTTATCATATACTTGCTGCTGTTGATACAATGTTTCAACCGATTCATTCTTTAACCTTTGTCAGGAGTATATATATAAAAAAATTCTTTTATTCAAAAAAAGTCACGGAATACACCTGAGGAGGATTTGTGCATGTTCGGTTGAAATTTTGCATTTACAGCAGCAAGGATAAAGTGGGTCAAAGGTTTAGTGTTGTGTATGTTAACCTTGTCTATTCTCAGAGTTATAGACAATACATTTATAGGTTATTAATTGAGTGATTCATTTTTACAGTTTATCAATCCTTTGCAAGTTATTTAAAGCCAGAAAATATTTTTAGATTTTTTTTTAGATAATAATGGTTTAGTGATACAAGTGCAATTAGTGTTACTAATTAACGCATATATGGGGGAGATGAACACTATTTACATTATTCGGACTATTGTCCTCATCTTTGTCGCAATATTTATTACAACTGACATCCATTAAACATGGCACGTGGAACTAGAACAGTCTACCCCAGTGGGCGAAATAAAGGGTTCAGTTCGACATTACAATCACCTGAAGAAGGTCGGAGCGTACAACGGCCGAAACGTTGTAATAAATATGGCGACAAAGATGAGGACAATAGTCCGAATAATGTAAATAATGTACATAATACCTCATCTCAGAAATATAGACAGATACTGGGGGGAGATGGAGGGTATACATACTTTTCCTAAGTGTATTTAAGTGGATGTACCTAAGCCAACGGGAAATGAAACCCGGCTCCCCGATTAACAATTCCGAGCCATTATCCATTACACCACCCACACAACCAAATATCTGGTATTCCGAAAGCGGTTACCAATCAAGGTAGTGGCCAGGCTCAAGATTGGCTAGCTTCGGTGATGAAACCAGTGTTTTAACGTGATGTGGTCGTAAAACATTTACAGGTCGGTACGACTGAATCGTGCAAGATGTTTTATACGATGTAGCCCAGATTTTCATAAGTTTTTAAAGAGTAAACATAAAATCAAACATTGTAGAATGAAAGCCTAAAGATGTGTATATTCTTCTTTTATTTTTATGTATAGTGTCCCGTCAGGACGTAGGCGATTATGGCTCTCCACTTCCTCCCTGTCCCTTGTAGCTCACAATAAGTTTCGTCCCTCTGTCACGTCCCCCAGACCATATTTTGTCATCAACTTGCTTAAGCCCGCTAGGTATGTCATGCATTGCTTTTCCTTGGTCTCTCTTTCCCTCTATTCGACCTGTGTGAATCAGATTCTCCAAGCCCTACTTTCTCATTACGTGCCCCAGAAATTTCATCTGTCTCTTCCTGATGTCAAGTATAATCTTCCTCCTTGTTTGCACCCTCTCCAAAACCTCATCGTTGCTCACACACTCTTTCCATGATATCCTTAGCATCCTTCTGTAGAATCATACCTCCGTTGCTTAGAGACTCTCTTCTTCATCTTTAAGGAGACCGTCCAACATTCGCTGCCGTAAAGGAGGACAGATGTCACATAGCAGTTCAGTACTTTTTTCTTTGTTACTGATGTAATGGAATAACCAGTCACCCCCCCCCATGAATGATTACACTATAGGTAGTAAGTCAACTGTCTACGAGAGAAGTGTGAGAGCGAGACGACGTAAGCACGTCCGACCTTCCAATTAGTGGCACTCACTACTAGATTGAGCTGTGTGTATAACTGTACCGTATTTCATATTGTACTTTTTGCGTACAATAAACCTTTCTTCTGTTATCCACCTGTTAAGTATTTATTCCCTTAGTACGGAATATAACAGTTACCAAAGAAATCTTCCCGTTTCGCAAAGCTCTGCCCAGCTTTTGGCCATCCTAATACGTCTTCGGATCTCAGCGTCGCACTTTCCTCCGTCAAAACACTTCCCAGATATTTAAAATTCCGCACCTGCTTGATTTTAATGTCTCCGACCTACAAATCGCATTTCGGGCACATCCTTTTACTGATGACCATGCATTCTGTCTTCTTTTAGTTTTTGCTTAGTCCCTTCTTCTCACTCTCTTTTGCTACGTTCTGTATGAAGGTTTGTCATTTATTTTTTCGTGTCTGCTATCAGCACTGTGTCATCTGTGTATCTTATGTTGTTAAGATTATGGCCGCCAATGCTGAATTCTGGTAGGATTTCCAATTCTCTCACAATTGCCTCGCGGTATTGTATTCAATTCAGCAACATTGAATTTATTCGCTTCAACGAATTTATGAAATTCAAAAATTGTGACATACGTTTAGGGGATTTGTTTTTCTTGATTTACAAAGTGAAGTTTAATTTTAACAAAAACTTACAAATAAGGCTCACCCAGTGATGATCGAACGCACTAATAATGATCTACATATGCAGCTTGTTCACTTATCACTAAGTCTGTCTTGGCACAAGTATGGGATAGTAAGCGAGCATTAGTAGTAATAGTCAACAAGACAAACTCGCTAACCACTTGCGAAAGTGTCCGTCGTTAATACTTTGTATATAATCAATATAATCTTGTTATAATCAAGTTGTGATGGTCAAGTTATAATCTCTCGCACACTAATCCTCGAACTAAAAATCACATTCAAAATACAGAAAAAAAAAGAAGAAAAATTGGCAAATGTCGATGTTTTCTAAATTACTGTTAAATATAATGTAGAATTCAATTTGAATATGTCTAACCTCATGACATCAAAAAGAATGTGTGGCAAATTACAGCTCAATCCATTCACTACACACGCACCTGACGAAAGAGGGCTTAGAAAATTTAACACTCACGGGACTTATTAAAGACAAAATAAAAAAAAGAGAAAAGCTACTTATAACCTGCCTAATGAGCTTTTATAAGTCGTTGGCAGTACAGGGATTAGGAGAAATAGAAAAAAAAATACAAATTTTACAAGAGTTACAAAGGAGAAGAAATTGTGACGTGATTGTTCATGTTTTGAAGGAACACGGTGTATAGACGATACACAGAAAA
Source organism: Acanthosepion pharaonis (assembly GCA_903632075.3). Classification (NCBI taxonomy): domain Eukaryota; kingdom Metazoa; phylum Mollusca; class Cephalopoda; order Sepiida; family Sepiidae; genus Acanthosepion; species Acanthosepion pharaonis. Next base: position 354,196 of record CAHIKZ030001104.1, on the reverse strand, counting down.
GACTAAAAGACTAAAAGACTATATTTGATTACCGCTCAGATTAAAATACAATATATGACTTAACAAGTTATACTGCTTTTGGTCGGATTGTGCAAACATATTCGGGCATTAAAAGTTTAAATTTGGTTAGAGGTGTTCCCAGTGGCGTTACAAGTAATCAGAACGTGAAAGGAACACTGGGGGGTGGGACCAAAATTAATTCGTGTGTATGAAAGGGGAGGTCAAACTCAGAATAAATGTAAGGAGATTGTTTTTATTTTTATACTTCACTTTGTCGATTGATACAACTTTCAGAAACGACTTTTAAATATAATATTTTATTAAATAAAATAAAATTCGACTAAATCAGTTTGCCTAAAGAAAGGTGATAACAGTCGCTATGAAGAAATAGTCGACAAATAACCAAATACCCAATACCGTTTAATTCTGTGATTATCATGCGATAAATGTATCAATCAAAACATCTGAGTCTTTTATATATCAAATACACCTGGATATCAGATAAAAGTATTTTATATTTCAAATACACCTGGATATCAGATAAAAGTGAAAGCACAACCCCGAGGTCAGACAAAATCTGATTCTAAAGAGTTGCATCTATTTTAAAATTATCTCCAATTCAAGTTATGGTAAACCGCTTAGGGGATTTGTTTGAAATTCCCTCCTTTCAAACTTCCAGTAACACTTTAGGATAAATTTATTTTGTTCAAAACTTAGCCTGGCTGCCATTATTTCGAATGGCTTCAATCTGAAAAGAAATATAAATTTTCATCTGTTATAGTATGTATCCATTTTTGGGACTCCCTGTAAATACAGGCGATCATCCATTTATCACGCGAGATAATGGTAGCGGTCTGTTTGGTCAAAATACAGTCCTTTAATGGTTAGACTAGAGTAACCACCCGAGCCCACAAGCCTGGGCGATGCTATATGAAGGCTGTACGCTGTCCAGACCACATCGCTCCTCTTTCGACCAGCAAGATCAAAAGAAATACGGGACATTACATCTTTTGCTAGCTTGGCTGCAACAGTTGCCAGAGGTTTTGACAGCCGACCCCATTCAGAACCCAACTCCTGACGATATCTTCTAGCATAAAACAGACTGTCGCCTCTAAGTGTTGACTTCTATGTTCACTTTTATATTCACACACGCTCTTTCTGATATTGAGCACTTTATCCCATAAATATAGCACATTTTAAGACTATATTTCATATATATATATATATATATATATATATATATAAAGAAATATAGTTTTAAGATGTGCTATATTTATGAAATAAAGTGCTCAATATCAGGTGGCCTGACGATTGCCTCCAGCATGAAACAGCCTGTCGCCTCTGAGTGTTGCCTTCAATGTTCACTTTTATATATATATATATATTTCTGTAGTTCACTGCTACCAGCAAGCAGAATTTTTTTCTCCTGATGATGGCCATGTTGGCCGAAACTAGTCGAGGAATCTAAATGAAATAATAATAAAAACGAAAGAATATTAATCTACAACCCAAAATTTTAAATATTTTTTATTGTAATATATATATATATATATATATATATATATATATATATATATATCGCCGTTTAGTATTCGTCTTATCCGTGAATATTAATCTTAATTCCCATGCTATACTGACCCCTTTTCAATTGCAGTTTGTATGCCTTTGGTGGCTGGCAAGACTGATCCTTGCAAGGAACATTCATCAACACAGTTACCAATTGATCGTTGGAGCTGATTCTAGTTCTTCTTTTTGCTATTTCTTATGCCGTTCTGGTTTCCCCAAAATGTTGAATAATCAAAATAGTTTAACACTTGAGTAGACGATTTATTGCACATTCCTCTCTGTGTTGCAGGAGTGGCATTGCCTTTTTTCATAGTGAGTTTCCGTAGATTCTTACAGCAACGCATAGGTCAGCTGCGGAATCTTTGACCGGTGATGCGTTCGTTGTAAATAATTTACTTGAGATAGGAATCTGTCAACCCACACTCTCAAAATATATATATATATATATATATATATACATATATATATATATATATATATATATATATATATATATATATATATATATATATATAGGTATTTATATGTATGTATGTATTTATATATATATAAATATAAAAGTGGACATAGCCTGGATTCTTTAAGTATGGATTCTATAAAAGTTGATATAATAAAGTGTTTGATATGTGTTTATAGATGGTAAGATGTTTATCAGAAATTTCCTACATACAGAATTATATTCTTTTCTAATTAGGGTGGCATTTATAAAATCAAAGTTATGGCCCATTTTGTTTCTGTGTATTATGAGCCAGTTTAAAAGGTTGGTAGGTATTTCTTGTGTTTCGCAAGTTTTTAGATTCTGGCAATGTTACGCCAATGAAACTTTGCCTACATTGGAGGCATTTTATGTCATAAATGCCAACATCTGATGTAGTGCTGTGTCTAACGAATTGATTTTTATCCATAATTCAACATTATTTCTTATTTTTACAATAAGATTCACCCTGTACTAAACCCGAGAGCCACTCGAGGTAGAGAGTTATGATAAGGGGGTAGTTTATAGGGATAGGAGGGGAAGATAACGTTTGACTCTAGATTTGAACAGGATAAGATCGGGAAGGAGCTGTTCGAGTGGAACTTACTTCTCGCCAATGGAATACAAAGGGAATGTGGGTGGGGGTTTGCTACTATGTAAGTGGCATGGTGGGTCCTAACCATGAAGGTCAAACTTTTTGAAACCAGGAGATGCAGTTCGACCGAGCACTTTCCATTGAAGTAGCAATAGAACAGTGAGATTGCACATCTGTTATATTTAGGGGGGGATACACTTTTTGTGGCGCGGTCAGTTTTTTGTATTTTGTTTTTGTTCCTTGGTTTTTGTTTTGTTTTGTTTTCTATTTTTCACAGAATATTTTTATCCAGCTCGGTTCACGAAAATATTCTGTTAAGAAAAATACAAAGACGTCTCGTCAAACACTTATATCCACTAAATATCACGTATAGTAATAAATATATATATATGTGTATGTGTGGTAGGGAGAAAACTTATATTATGGTCCTTAATGACCACAAATTGCTCTTCCCTAAAGTACATTGTCGAATATTTACAACTTCTTAGCAAAAATTAGGCAAATCGATTTTTTTTTACCTCGAAGGCTCATTTTTTTGCCCGGGAATGGAGTTAGTTATACTATAGAAATCAGTTATAGAACATCTGTAGGGATTGAGTGTTCTAGATAGATAGATAGATAGATAGATAGATAGATAGATAGATAGATAGATAGATAGGAAATGACTGAGATAGATAGATAGATAGATAGATAGATAGATAGATAGATAGATAGTAGTTTCTTATAAAGTTGATTTTTAATGATTTCCCAGAAAATCTTGAAAGAAGTATTCAGCTAAAGTTTAATGAAGTGGAATGGCCCGTGTAGCATGAAATTGGATGAACAATTCTGCTCATTCGGGAATGAAGAACTTAGAATCCTCCAGACCTTTTTATTGTTCTTATTTTATTTCTATTTTTTTATATTATTACTTTACGACCTTGTATCATATTTTAGATGCTTTAAGCTTGAAGCAAATACATCTACACATACACACCTTGTACACACACACACACACACACACACATGTCTAATCAATTCAACCACGAGTTTTGCTTAAAACCAATAACACATATAATTTCGAATAACAGTTTAAAACCGAAAAGAGACGTAAATACATAAGGAGTTATAAACTTCAATCTTATTGCCTTCACTATTCTTGTAAAATCTGCCATCCTATAAGGAAGTGAAAGTTGGATAAACTTGTGGCGATAAAAATGTGGTTCTACAGCAGGATGCTGAGACTGGCATGGACTGAACATGTGAGCAACGAAAATGAAGACAAAAAGAACATTAAACATAGAATCAGAGAGATGTAGTTGAAATGTCTAGGTTACGCAATGAGGAAAGAGGGCTTGGAAAATTTGACGTACTGAAGGCAAGAAGAACACAAGGGAAAACAGCACATTTGTACATGTGTGGCAGAAGAGGTATTAGAAGTAACAAAAAAAACAAAGTTTACTGAGAGCAACAAAGAACAGGAAATTGTGGAGAGCCATGCTCACCAAGGACCTGAAAGGGTATAGCACAAATAAAAAGAAAATGAACTGCAGTCTAGCCAACAACAGTTTATGCGCATGCGTGAATACGTTTGTGTTCCCTGCAGTGGATAAGGTACCTTCATTTTCTTGCATTCAAACTTGTCTACTGCACATCTAGGCACACTTACAACGGATGAAAGCCTGGGCAATGGTCACCATTGAAGGCAAGACCGTAGTGTACGTATCAATTAAGGTAGTAATCATATGCACGATTAACTTCACTGTTTTTCCTGGTAACATGTCTATATTTTTTTCTGATTTTAGCTTTACATAAGTTTATAAGCATTAGACACTCAGTAAAAATCACCCTCACTACAGTAGTAACGCATATTGGGCTGATGGATTTATATCTCAATCCATGCTGGGCTATTAAATGTTAAAATATGTTATTTTAATATATTTGAGTTTATAGGTGAATATTACTCTGGTTTATTCTTTTGTCTGTAGATACACAATATTCAGTTGTATACTTGAGGCAATAGGTACATATTGGTCAGGAGGTTTTGAAGAGCGTGGAACTACCTCTTAATTGCTGGTGTTCCCAGGTCCATCCTGACCTGCGGTTGTAGCACCTATTAGGGTCCCAACTATGGGCAAATAGTTACCCCCCCACACACACACACACAAAAGGGGTCAAAACACTATCAAAGTGTAAAAATAGGTTTTAATACCAGCAATACATTTTTGTAAAACATTACTACCAGCAATAAATTTTTGAAGAAAAAATTGTTACCAGCAATACATTTTTAAAGAAAAAAATATTAGCAGTAATACATTTTTGAAGAAAAAAATATTAGCAGCAATAAAAATCTTGTCGGCATTATATTTAATGCCGACAAGATTTTTATTGCTGCTAATATTAGCCATTGATGTTGATATGCTGTAAAACAGAACAAACCACACCAATCCTATGACGATTGTAATTTCTTGCTATTTGCATTGAGCATTGGCGTTGTCTAGCACACAGTAAGACAATTTCTCCTGTAATTTGTGCTGTCGTTGCAGCTATGATGAATATGTTGAAAAGCTTTCCTTTCAGGTAGATTGTTCTAGTTCCACATGCCTTGCCTTTTCAGTTTAACAAGAATTCTTTCAGTTAGTTGATAGTAACCCAGAACACATTTCTTCATGTCTAATATTAGTCCTACTCTTCTCTCATTTTTCTCCCCAACTGCATATATGATTCTGTATTTGTCACTGAGTATATGAAATGTTTATAGTTATTAATAGCAACAAACGACAGGAACTTGTGGGCAGACATGATCGCCAGTGTTCTTAAAGGACCAGGCATATAAAAGATGCCACATTATTTAAAATGAGAATTTTAAGATACTGACAACTGTATCGGATTTAAAATTTTATCACATTTTAAAATCTTATATGTCTTATATTTTTATATAAATTTTATATAAATATATAAAATTCATATATAATTTTATCTTGATGTCTTGCCTCAGAGACACGATATTCTTCACAAAAAAAAAGATTATTTAAAAATTAACAACCTTTAGATACACCCATTTGTGGACTAAATCCAATCTCCCAATTTAACTGTCATTATGCACATTTTAGGAAACAGAGAATTGCATAGGTACTTCTCTGAGCACTAAAATCTTAACCTCCCCAAGTCAAAGGTCAATCGTTATCGATCCTTCGAATTGGTTTAATGCAAAGTTTAATGTAAAATGTTTTTAGCATAGAAATACATTGCAAATCTGGGAATAAGATAATCTTTTTACTCGTGTTCAAGCAATACAAGGCTTTTTTTTAATTTGCCAGAAATATTTTAAGGTATATGATGGAATTAAAATCCATACACGTATATGTGAACGGACATGCAGACACAAAATTAAAGGAAATTAAAATGTAAATCTGTAGACGATGGCTAACCACTGAGTAAAAGGAAAAGAGAACAAGCCGAAATGTACGGCCTTTGAAGTCATTTTTATCATTGCCTGTTATTAAACCAATTATTTTTTCTAATAAATGTTTACCAATACGACAATTTAGATTTGAAATTTGATCATTTTCCTGTCAGCGAAGCGACGGGATACAGAATTAGTATAATTCTACAAAACTCTGGATTTGGGATGCTGAAAATAATATAATCTGCTAAGTGACAAAGCTTTTGCTTATATTAATTCTCTCTCTCTCTCTCTCTCTCTCTCTCTCTCTCTCTCTCTCACACACACACACACACACACACACATTCTCTCTATATATATCCATCTCTTCTCTCTCTCTCTCTCTCTCTCTATATATATATATATATATATATATATATATATATATATATATAGTTTTGTCTGTGTATTTTTTGTGTGCGTGTGCCTGACCTTTCAGACAGCACACAAATACGGCACTCTGATCCGGGGTGGAGAGTCCACAGATACACTGATCCAAAACAAAAATCCATCGGTAATTAATTTTTTGTATTATACTAGTTGATAGATAGATAGATAGATAGATAGATAGATAGATAGATAGATAGATAGATAGATAGATAGATAGATAGATACGAATAGACTGAGATAGATAGACAGATAGATACGAATATAGTGAGGTAGATAGATAGGAATAGAATGAGATAGATAGATAGATAGATAGATAGATAGATAGATAGATAGATAGGAACAGACTGAGATAGATAGATAGATAGATAGATAGATAGATAGATAGATAGATAGATAGATAGATAGATAGATAGATTGTGGGCATAGAAATCATCACTTCATCTGTACTTTGATTTTCACACTTCAAGTGATCTCCAATACATATATTGGAATAGCAAATGTTGCTTTCCAAAATGTTATATATAATTTCGAACCTCGCCCTTTACCCGGTGGTAGATTGTTCTAGTTCCACATGCCTTGCCTTTTCTGGATGTCTGAGTTTCAGTTATTTCCCTTTAGAAACTCAACTCTCCTCAACGTGTTTGTTCCCCAAGGACACATGGCCCAGTGGAAAAAAAATCGTTGGTTGAAGTAATCCAAAAAGTTGTGAGTTCAATATTTGACCAAAGCAGAGGTGAATAATCTACCCCCGTGGACTAAATAAAGGGTTCGGTTCGTAATTCTAACTTATATCAGCTGAAGAAGGCCGGAGCGTATAATCGCCAAAATGTTATGAATATGACAATAAAGACGAGGACAACAGTCCGAGCAATGTAAATAAATTAGTATCATTTCTATTTTATCCCGTGACCTGTAGAGTCGTAGGGACACCGCGTGTACTGCAGCCAAGGTAGAAATGGTGTTGCTTGGGCAAGATAGCCTGACGGAGCCCAATCCTCTCCAGGCCGGTTGAATCCAGAGTTTTTCCTAGATTAGTTGCCACTCAAGGTTATAGAGCACAGTCTGCTTTTTACCTATAGATGGGGGGAGAAGAAGAGGATTCATACCTTTCCCAGGGGTATTAGCATGTAAGTGAATGTAATGGATCCGACTAGAATTCGAATTCGGTATTATCTATAAATACCTATATAATATGATTTTCCCTTTTATCTGGTTTTCTTTTCGTTTTTTTTTTCTATTTTTCTTGTTTTCTACTGTGCCTGTTTCATACTTTCCTTTTTGCTTATTAATCTTCCCTTTTCCCAATCCCTTCCCTCATAATATTTTAATGTAATTTTCTCGGACAGAAAGTGTAAATAAACCCAACTTTAATAGGGCTGGTGATCAGATTCTAAATACACTCCAGTCCTAAATAATAGTCGTGCAAAAAAAAAAAAAAGAAAATAAAACGGAATATATTTTCTCGTTTTATTTTCTCTAAATATATTTCATTAAATATTTATTTCTAGATTTAGTTATAACAAGCGTTGGGGTGGGAATACGTATGTACGCATGCGCATTGGGAGTTTGAATCGCATTCACCCAAATAAATCAGTAAATGACCTTACTGAGTACATACTGCAAGCACATCAATCCACAGAGGGTTATTTGCTAAGAAATTGATTTACTTGACGTATTACGGAAGTGGTTTTTAAGAGATTATTAGGACTGCACTTTCAAACCCAGCATGATATTTATGAAGTTTAGCCTGGTGTAAAGGGTAACAAATATAAAATATCGATCTATATTTCTGAGATAAGGTATTATGTACATTATTTACATTATTCGAACTATTGTCCTCATCTTTGTCGCCATATTTATTACAACGTTTTGACCGTTGTACGGTCCGGCCTTCTTCAGGTGGTTGGAATGTCGAACTGAACCCTTTATTTCGCTCACTGGGGTAGACTGTTCTAGTTCTAGGGCGAGGATAACAGTTGGAATAATGTAAATAATGCAAGTAAAAACGCAAAATAATACGGCGAATAAAAAGGTCAATGGATTAGCATAAATTTGGGCTGATGTTGTTCAGTCCTCTACCGCCAATATCTTCTGTTTGGATTAGCTTCCCAAATAAATAACGTCTACTCTACTTTATCCTGTCAAACATAATCTAGTCGTCCACTGATCAGTTGCTGAGGCAAGATGTGTCATCCATTGTCGTGGCTCCCCAATGAGGCCACGACAATCTAGCGTCACGTTTCTTAGCCAACGCTTTACCTACTTATAACACTTCTATCTTAAAGGAGCTTTACATGACCTTATCTCTGATATTCAAGAATTCCACGCTCACATTTTCGCTATCAAAAATTCACATCCATGAAAGAAAGTTTGTTTTTTTTTTCATTGAAAGAAACATTTTTCCGCTGAGTGCCAATTTATATTTCCAGCGTCGTTGTTGATTTATTATAAGAAGCTTCTTGAAGTTCTTCATTCTTGGCACCGTCAGTCACTTCTGGAAAACCAGGATTCGTGCTGTTAAAGCCGTGCCAACTGTTTTGATATGAATATAAAACGAAAGAAAAGACGTTATATTGACTATTAAAATATCGCTCCTCGTCGTAGACAGCAGTGAATTAGAAAATAGAAATGAAAGGGCCTTTAGCCAGTCAAGCGCTAAAAGGGGTCAGAATTTACTGAAGATTTTTACTGGTCTTGAACAATCGGCTGAAGCTTTAAGCAAGACAGTGAATAGCAAATATTGTTCAGGTGTGTTAATAAGTTAAATCGAGTACTACGAAAGAGAAACTATCAGGTCATCCCATAAGTTCTGTCCGAATTTTGAATAAAGAAAACAAGTGACCAAATGTTACATTTAATTACAGATTCAATCAACAATGTATTTTCCCTGATTATCTATGACTTCCTTCCATCTATTAACAAGCTTACTAATTCCATTACTGTAAAATTCTTTTGGCTTTGATTCGAAGAACTCACAAATGTCAGTTTTAACCTCTTCCTGTGTTACAAAAGCTGTTTCTTCCAAATGATTCTGTAAACTACGAAACAAATGGTAGTCTGAAGAAGCAAGATCGGGAGAATAAGGTGGTTGAGGAATTTTCTCCCAACCAAGTTCTTCGATCTTTTGTGACGGGATTCTTGCTGTGTGGGGTCGCGCATTGTCCTGATGAAACATAACCTCTTTTCGATTCACTAGAGCAGGTCTTTTTTCCTCAAAGCTTGGTCCAAACGCTCTAATTACTGACAGTATATTTGAGCATTAATTGTTGCATTAGGTGGTAAGAATTCAAAGTGGATTATTCCTTGGCGATCCCACCAGATTGAAAGAAGAACCTTTTGCCCATGAAGTTCCCTTCTCAGCTGTGGCTGGGGTCCTTCCCCTTTACCAAGCCACTGTCTTTAACATTTCGATAAAAGATCCATTTTTCGTCGCCAGTCACAAGTCTATCCAAAAAAGGTGAAACAAGTTGGCGAGAATGGAGAGAAAAGCAGATCTCAACTCGGGATTTGAGGTTGTTTTCAGACAATTTATGAGGCACCTATTTTCCAAGTTTAGGAACTTTTCCAAGTTGTTGAAGTTGACGATGAACAGTTGTATGGTTTGAACTGAGAACCACTGCCAATTCCTCAACTTATAAAACAGGATTTTCTTCAAGGGCTGCTTCAAGAAGCTTTTCATCAAACTCAACTTGACGTCCGGTTTGATCTTCATCTTCAAGGGTGAAATCTCCACCTCTGAATTTTGCAAACCATCTTCTGCAAGTTCTTTCATTCACACATTCCTCTCCATAAACTGAGTGAATGTTTCTAGCTGATTCAGCTGCTGAGTTTCCTTTCTTGAACTCATAAAGCATTATGTGCCTCAAATGATTCTTGGGTACTTCCATGTTAGCAGGGTTTTAATCAAACAAAATTTAATTTCATTGTTCTCTGAAATTTTGATCAGTTTAAATGCATCTAAACATAAAAAATAATGTTCAGCTCCATTAGACATTATAAAATACTCTTTAAATTTCGTTCATTTTAACAAAAAGTTAAAATTCGGACAAAACTTATGGGATGACCTGATAGATATTTAGAAACACAGGTATATACACATATATACACACACAGAAGCATATGCATAAAGCACACACACACACCTACATAGATAGATAGATAGATAGATAGATAGATAGATAGATAGATAGATAAAAATTGTAAACTTTTCTTTCCGACTTGAAGTTTTGCAATTACACCGCTCGTAAAGGTCAGATAAGTCAAATAGATTTATCTGAGCAGTGCATCTACAAAACTTGAAATCGTAAAGATAAGTCTTTTGTACTTTACTTTATCTATTAACAATTGTTGCTTGCTCTCTCTCTCTCTCTCTCTCTCTCTCTCTCTCTCTCTCTGTAATATTGAGAACTTTGTTTACAAAAGTCCTCTAGCCTTTAAGTATATTAAACTCCAGTAATATGCTGGACTACGTGTTTTGTTAGGCGTTAATTATTTGTACTATTATTATTATTATTATTATTCAGTGAGAAAGAGAGCAAGACAAATGCGAATGAATTAATCAGTAAAACATTTGTGTTTTCAACTTTGGTTCGTATTCTACGGCTTATTAATCCTTTACAGCTTATTTAAAGCCAGAAAATATTTTTAGATTATAAGAATGGGGGAGGATGATAATAATGATTTAGTGATACAAGTCTTTTTCTAATAACCCAAAGCTGGAGGGGAGAAGAGGTGCATTTCAAAACGTATATGAGAGTAAGTGAAAATAATGAACTTATCTGGAACTGGAACTCGGCTCTCCAATTAACAATTCCAAATCATTATCCATTACACCACCAGCTCATTCAAGCTTACAGAAGCTGGCATTCTCAAGCGGTTACCCATCGAGGTACTGACCAAACTCGGCGTTGCTTAACTTCGCTGGTCGTACGGGAGCCAATGTTTAGCCGTAAGCCTGTTTTCAACTTTTGTTAAGCTAAAACTATTATACAAGATATATTTGAAAGTAATAATGGGGGTAGGGATGCACCCCACCAGCAACCTTCGTCATCCCCCTCTCTCTATGGGTCTTTTAGTCCTTATGTATATGAGCGAACTTGCCTTGATACCCTTGGTACCCGGTACAATGTTTCTGACTCAAAGAAGAGTTCGGTTGCCCTGACCTCTAGGCAGATGAGACACGTATTGTTATAAAACAAAAAAGTATATATATATATGTGTGTACATATATATATATATATATATATATATATATATATATATATATATATATTTTATGGCAGTTTCACGTCTCAAGCGATCTTCACACGTTGTTTGACAACTCTTTTCTTGGGCTATCCATGTTTATGTTACTACAGGTTTAAAGAAAATGACGGAATGAGGAAAACGACCTTCCTCGTTTATTTTGTTTAGGGATAAATGACTGCACCTATGCAGAGGGGTAAGACCCCCCCACCACCAATGGGGCGTCCTAAGTATGACTATAAACTACATCCGCCTCCAGGGTAAGACGATAAACTACGTCCAACAGCAAGGCCTCTGATCAAGAGGTTTTGAGGACCTTGAAACCTCCTCTTAATTGCTGGTGTTCCCAGGTTCACCCTGATCCAGGGTGGTAGCACCTGTTAGGGTCCTAGATATGGGCAAATAGTTAACCCAGAAACTGAGGTAAAAGGCATTATAAAAGTGTAAAAATAGGTTTTAATACCAGAAATACTTTGTGAAAAATTATTACCAGAAATAAAGTTTTGAAGAAAAAAAAATATTACCAGCAATATGTTTTTGAAAAAATAAGATTACTAGCTATACGTTTTTGAAAAAAAAATAATATTAGCAGTTATACATTTTTTGAAAAATAACTATTACCAACTATACGTCTTTGGAAAAATAATATTACCAGCTATACGTTTTTGAGGAAAAAAATATTAACAGAAATAGATTTTTGACAAAACAAAAATATTACCAGAAAAAAAAAGTTATCGGCCTTAAAGGACCCATTGAAGTTGATGTGCCGTAAAACAAAACAAACCAAACCAAACCTAATATATTAGGATATTTATTTGAATTTACACACCTCATCCCTGGGTGACAATCTTTCTCTGGCCGTGTCTTGCCAAGTACAAAGGACGAACAATGGAAGAGGATAGCTAAATTCTTTTTATAGTTCATTCATTGCTTTGTTCAGCCTGACCGTTCCACTAAACATGATTAACTAGTTAGATAATTAAGAAAAGACGATAGAGCAACTCTTTCCCTGCGAAATATTTTTTAAATTTGTAATATTGTAAGAAGAAAGAACAGAGTATTGAAAAACAATTATGAAGCAGTTGATTCAGCAGAGAATAGAAGAAACCTTCGACAAAATAGATCCAAAGAAGAATCTACAATGTTATCGGTCCTGAACCGGCATCTCAGCATCAGTTAGTTCCCAATCACCATAACCTAGCTTTCCTATAAATATTTTCTTCGATGAATATTTTCATTGCAATTCCCCCGTTGGTACCACGAATTAAGCGCAGTACTAGATTGGCAGCTAGATCTCATAATTTTACAGTTGAAATGGCTAGATGTAAGTTCTATGCTTATATTGTCTTGCATGAGGTGAAATGATTAAAGTAAGTTTTTATTGAAATCTCCATGTTGTATAGTAGAAGAAAATCAGCAGTGCATTGTATTTATTGAGTAAAAGAAAAGATTGTAAAAGGTTGATTTCTTCGGGGCTAGAGTTAACCTAAACTACCGATTTGCGAAATCTATTTCGCCAATGTCGACTAATGTCAGAGTTAGTTGACCATAATTCCAATTTAAATAAAGGAAATTGATTCCCTTTTTTCTTTTTTTTTTTCTATTTTTCATTCTTTTCTTTCTTTTTTGCTTCACGATTTTCTTTGTCATTTTCGTTTTTCTCTTTTTCTTTTACTTTCTTTTTCTTGCCACTTTTCCTTCTTTCTCCTTTTCACTTTGCTTCCATATAAACATGGAGAATACCAAAAAGCGGTTCGTCCGAAGGATTATTTTTGTAAAAATACTAACTCCATAAATTATAACTTCAGTCAATACGGGTCGACATTCCTCGGCCTCTTTTTTTTCTTTACTAATTTATAATTATTTCATGAATTCAATTTAACTAAAAAAAAATGGAATTTATTCATTTCTCATTTATTTTTTATTTTTTCATCTTTTCTCCCTTATTTTTTTTCTTTCCTTTCTTCATTTTCTATTTTGTTTTTCTTTTTTTCATTTCTTTTCTTTACTTTCCATCTTACTTTCTTTTTCCAATTCATTTTGCTTACACTTTTCCTTCTCTTTTTCTTTTATATTTTCATTCCTTTGTTTCTTTCTCTTTTGTTTTTTGCTTTTTTCATTTTCTTTCTTTTCCTTTCCACCTTACTTTTTCTTTTCCTTCTCTCTTTCGTTTCTATTTTCCTTCCTTCCTTTCTCTATTTTGTTTTTCTTTTCTTTTTTCATTTCCTTTCTTTTCTTTTCCACCTTACTTTCTCTTTCCATTTCACATCACATTCTCCTTTGCTTCATTGGTTTCGATATCCAGCTGAAGAAGACCGAAAAATATACCGGCCGGAATATTATTTTTGTAAAAATCAGAGCTTGATATTTTATCGAAGGACATCAGACTATACACCTCGACATTCCTCATCTTTTTCTTTTTCCTTTCTTCATTTGCAATTATTTCATAAATTCACATATAAATCAACTATTGTAAATATTTGATCATCCTATCCTTTGCTGATCCCTTTTTCACCCCTAAGCTCACAATCACTTTCATTTTATCCTCTTTCATGTCCGTCATTTCCCTGCATGTTCTTCCAAGACCCCCAATTCCGTGACGCCCTCCTTTCTCACACTCGAATGTTCTTCATCCTGCTCTCCACATCATCCTACCCTCCAACCAATTTCTCTTTTAGAATTCCGTCGCTTCTATTTCTTCTTATCTCTTGCCATTCTTTACCGGTTCCATTTTTTTCCTTGCATTCCTTCCTATATTTCTTTATTTCTTTCTTTCTTTCTTTCTTTCTTCTTCTGCTTCTTCTTCTTCTTCTTCTTCTTCTTCTTCTGCTTCTTCTTCTTCGCTTACCAATTCTACCGTTTTGCTCTTTCTATTCTTCCTACCCTTTCTTCCTCTCTTCATTACACGCTCTGATGGTCAACCCTATTTCATCCTCCATCACTTCTACATACTTCAACCAGCAACCTTAAATATCTGCCGGACAACTTCAAACATTCAAAATGCCGTTTGTTTGTTTTTTTAAACCACCATGCCTGATTGACGTTGATCGATACCAATTAGCCTTACCAACCAGTATCGATCTAGCATAGAATCATGATGGAATAAGCAATTATGATTGAATGAATGGAAGGATGGGAAGTCCGACTCTACCGATGGAGACAAAAAGGGTTGATGTATGAAAAGGAAGGAAGGAAGAGAGCAGTTAATTTAGGAGAAAGAAGAAAACGGAAAAGAAAGAAGAAAAAAATGATTAATGAATGAATCAAATAAGTAGCAAAAAGAACGGAGAAGCAGGATGAAGGATTTTTAAACAAAATAAAACCAGAAACAAAAATCGGAGGAAAAAATTAAGACAAAGATTCAAATGAAAAACAATGACAAAAAGAATGAACCGAAGCTCACGGGGAAAATGAGTGAAGCAGACGACATTAACAGTTTTAGTCCTTCCATCACGCCAAACTTCCGTTTTCTTAGTTTCCTTTCGAAAACAAATCTATATGTAAACAAGTCCTTCCAATACAGTTATCATATCAGACGCTTTTAGTTAAATCGTCGGCATCTCATCATCTGAACTAAAAGCTGTTCTGGATCTTTGATGGACGTCAAAAGTACTGACAAAAGATTTCGCTCTTCGTGTACGAGGTGGCATCAGTTCTCCGACGGTTACTGCTATGATTGTATTCTAATTATTACGTGACGTTTTGTAACATTGATTTGAAACAGCTCTGCGATCTTTACGATAGCTGAACCCCTAAAATACTTTGTCGGGCTTTTGTCAAACATTGTTTTGATCAAATATAGATTTTTAGCGGAACATGCGTTGTCAGGCCAGTCGAGTGTCACTTCTATATAATGAGCGTTCAAGATGACTAGTCAACAATAAAACTCGTGAACTCATCAGTGAGAATCGTTATGAAATACTCCATCATGTCTCTCACATGACTGGCATCAATTAGTGAGTTTACCAGGGAGTACTACCAGCGAATTGCCAATAACAATTCATATTGCTTAAATGTTGCACCCGTTTTAAATGTTTGAAAGGACCCGGATCTTTTTTGTCTATATAGAAACGAATGAATGATAGATAGAATAATAGAGTGACATATTTTAGTCGAATGGTAGGTTTTGAGAGCGAAAAGCAGATATAAACGAACTGAAATAGAAACACGTGTGCACATTCTAGGCGCAGCTGGGTCGACCACATGTTTACATGTCAGGGACAGTCACTGATATCGATTGAATGCGTAGATCTGCAACTGGCGATTAGCAGACCATCTCTCAGCTTAACCTTCTGATGCATCTGACTTCTCAGCTGGACACTTAGTGCAAAGTTTAGTTTAGCATCATATGAGGTGCGTTACACACTGCAGATAGATAGATAGATAGATAGATAGATAGATAGATAGATAGATAGATAGATAGATAGATAGATAGATAATGAATGGACTGAGATAGATAGATAGATAGATAGATAGATAGATAGATAGATAGATAGATAGATACTAAAAAAGAAATTCGCACAAAGCCGAGTCCACCAGGGTGTTGACCTGGGGTTATTCCCAGGCACAGAATGCAGGAGAACTTGGCCTAAAACCTGCATTCGGCACTACAAATGTAAGGTCGAGAATGTTAGATATATAAACAAGTACCTTGGAAATGATTAGACTGTCTATCACACACGGCAAACCGAGAATGTAATGTTTACGTATTGGACGAGAGGAGTTCGCAACCGCTCGCATACTGCAGACTGGTTGAGAGTAACTGACGAAATACTGGTGTGGATAAGATGTTAAGTAAGGAAGATCCAAGAGTCGAGTTATCATTAATAACGGCTTTATCCGCCTAATTGCACTACCAAATTAAGCTAAGCTTAGTAAATCGGCAGAGAGAAACGTTCGCACAGATCTAAATTCTTTGACTCATTTGTTAGTCCTATCGTTACCATTTCAGATTATAAAATTTCGTATGTTGATTTCCATAACATGAAAATGGCTATCATCACTTTCAACATTAGAACAGTATAATCTTCTTATCCAATTTCCTCTATTCACTTCGGTTAAGCTTAGTAAATATCTGTACGCATATAACAAATACTCTCACACTGTCCACTTTTTTCTCTACGTTCTTACACACACACACACATACATATATATATATATATATATATATATATATATATATATATATATATATACACACAGAGTCAACGACGAATTTATTCGTACACCCATAAATTTTGAATATTTTATCCATTTCTCAGAATATAATGCCCATATGATGTCAGACTTTTTAATACATTAATAAGCACAAAAAAGGAATATAAAACACAAATTGCATAACAATAGGTTGAATACAACAAATTTGACAACCGAATTATGCAAAATAAATTATATATATATATATATATGAGATGAGGGATTATGATTACTTACATTATTTATATTATACGAACTGTTATCCTCATCTTCATTGACATATTTACAAGGTTTCGGACGTTGTACGCTCCGACCTTCTTCAAATGACTGGAATTTCGAGCCGAACATTTTATTTCGTTCAGATCGGGTAAATTAAATGGAAATAACTGAGACATCAGGAAGAGGCATGCCACGTGGAACTAGAACAATCTACCATGGTAGAAAATAGAGTATAATATATATTTTAAAATAAAAAATCCACATTTCAACCAAAGACGTTTTCGGTTTATCTTCTTTTCAAAATATACGCTTTTCTCTCGTTGGAACAACTATATCCTCTTCCCTATATATATATATATATATGTATGTGTGTGTGCGTGCGTGTCACACATTATGAAATGGACAAAGTCCGACAATTATTTTAAGACATTTTTTTATGTTTATACGTTCTTTTTATAGATACAAATATTTAAGTAAATGCTCTGTTTATAATAAACAGTATTAACGACATTTACCGGCCTGAATATCCGAGAAATTTTCATAAAAAGTATGCGTCCTCCGACAAGAATCGAACCTGTATCCTATATGGAACCGTCATATAGCCTAACGTGCTTTTACCGATTGAACCACAGAGGAGCGTTTCGGCTAGCAAGGTCGATTTTACTGTTTTTAAACTACAATTGTCCATGATTTTCTCTCGTACATTCATATCTGCTCGATGCGTATCCAAATGTAAACAAATTGCGTCACACATTATAAAATGGACAAAGTCCGACAATTATTTTAAGACAATCGGTAAAAGCGCATCAGGCTATATGATGGTACCGTATAGGATACAGGTTCGATTCGTGTCAAAGGTCTCATATTTTCTATGAAGATTTCTCGGACATTCAGGCCGGTAAATGTCGTTAATACTGTTTATTATGTAAACAGAGCATTTACTTAAATATTTGTATAAAAAGAACGTATAAACATAAAAAATGTCTTAAAATATATATGTGTGTGTACAGAGTGATTGAAAAATAACTCCCCATTTTCTAATACTTATAATTTTTTTATTAGCCATAATCTTTTACAAGAAATGGATATGAGAAGAAAGCGTTTAGCGTGAGGTTTTATTTAAAATTCGATATGGGCACCAGATTTCGCTACCAGCTTCTCGATCTGCTCAGGTATCGCGTCATCTGATTTCACCAGGAACCCTTGGTGGTATGGAAGACAATTTCTTGTATTCGCCCTTTAAGTTCTTACAAAGTCATAGTTTGGTATAGCAGACTCGCTGCTTTAACCCACTCTAAAGAAAAGTGTGTTAATCAGGAAACTAATTGAAAATGAATACAAATCGTAGTATAGGCTCATAGAATTTCGCCCTAGAACACAAAAACATTACGGTCTCCCTTAAACCCACAAAATTGGTATCCTTATGCGTCCCATCATTTCAGGAATAGGCAGCACCCCCACCAACAAAAACATAGCTAGAGCCATCGCAAAAATTTTAACCCCTCTCCTTGGAACAATAAGTCCATCACATATAAAACGCTGTTGAAAAAAGTAAGGGAGACAAATATGAATAACAAACTCATGACCAGTCTAGATATAAAATAACTTTACATTAATATCCTGGTTGGAAAATGCTTGAATCTCTTAAAAAGCCATCTAACAAAATCAAAGATAAACCTCTCCTTACTAATCTACCGTCTTATCACTAATCAATGCTATGTTATATTTAATAACAATTTACAAACAAAAATGTGATGGTATGTATCTTAGAATTTCTCAAAATCTGGTTCAGTCAAAATATTTTACCTAAACAATTAACTTACTTCCGATATATTGATGATGCTCTATTAATATATCCTCGTGATGTTAACTTACAAGATGTTGTAGATAAACTAAACAAAGTTGAACATACAACAAAATTTACATACGAAATAAAAAACAAACAATACTTTACCTTTTTTAGACATCATGTTACACCAAGTTAACAACGGCTTAAAAATTAGTGTCCACAAATCAAGCAATAAAAATGACTTAATAAACTTCTATTCTCATCATAACAACAAAATAAAGTCCGGAATGATCATTGGATTTTATTTAAGAGCATTCAGAATTTGCAGGCCTCAATATTTAAATGAAAAGGAGAAATATATTGAAAATACTTTCAATACCCTAACTTTTTCATATTCAATTTAAAACAAAAGGCTCATAAAATATTCCAAAATAGAAAAGCTGTCCTTCCTGACAAACACAACGAATCAAAAAATATATTATTCTACCCACAAACACTATCACACCTACAACCAAAAAGAATTTATCTAAATTCAACATAAAATTTGTCACAACTACATCTAAAACAATCCAAAACCTAATCAATAAAAAACAAAACAACCAGCCAAAACTTGAAGGAGGAATTTACTCTATCAACCACAGAAATTGCCAGAAAGAATATATTGAAAAACATCAAGAACTTTAAACAAAAGTCTGTATGAACACAAAACGGACTTTTTAAAAATAAACACAAAACGCATTGGTTGTTCACCATAACGAAAGTGAGAACAATTTTGACATAGGTAATGCTACTCTGATTAAAAGAGAAAATAATTCACTAAGACTAAAATGTTGAGAAAATGCCTTGATGCGTCCAAGCTCGTACAATATATCACAACGCTTGGCAGATTTTCTGTTGTCACAAGGTGGGATAATCAGGGACAAAGGTGATGGAGAGAAAAAGAAAAAGAATATAGATGAATTTGATAGATTGAAAAAAATATTCTTTCAAAAATATTCTTTAAAAAATTTTGAAACTACCAGCGTCTCTCGTTTCTTGCGCGCGTGTTGTGGCAACATCAAGAAAGCCCAGTCCAATGAAGTTCTAAAGGATGAAACGCATCACCAAAACCTTTTTCCAGTTATATATATACTCGTACACCCATCCAATCGTCTGCTAGGAAAACTTGTTAATCCCTGTTGCAGACGTCTGCTCGGGGATATTTGAGCATATTCAAAGCCCATCTGTGGTTTATACTTCAACTACAAAAGAGCTAACATTTCTTATAGTTTCTTGAAGAGAGCAGATAATCGAGCGAGATCAACAGTTTGAAGGAAAAACAGTAAAAATTCAATCCACGATGATTTGCGACATTACGTTAGCACAACTATCGACGGTTTCTGAATATTTCCGTTTTAACCAATTTCATTCAAAAGGCTTGGACCAAACCTCAGTATGGTTTTCCGTATTTTCCAGTGGCGCCAAACGCTGGGATCGCCTCCCAAGGACAATAATATCAAGGTAACCCTCCCCACAAACCGACCATAGTGAAATTCGAAACGGGTCTCATAAAGATATATATATATATATATATATATATATATATATATGTGTGTGTGTGTGTGTGCGTGTGTGTGTGTGTATGTATATATATATATAATACATATAGTATACATATATAATACATATATTATATATAATATATATAATATATAATACATATATAATACATATATAATATATAATACATATATAATATATATATATATATATATATATAATACATACACATATACATACATATACACACATACACATATATATATATATATATATATATATATATATATATATGGCTGTGGTGAAATAATTTATTACATGGAACCTTAAAAGGGGCTGTTTTTATTTAAATTATTTGCTTTGGATTTACATTGAGCTCTCTGGTTTTTATCCTCCTTAGTTTACCCATACGGATTACCTATTTTTCATAAACTATATATATATATATATATATATATATATATATATATATATATATATATATATATATATATACCAATTTGAAGTTGGTAGGGATAATTACAATTTCAGTTTGAAGAAGTGAATATGAAAATATTCATGAAATATATTGTAGCCGAGATGGATTTTAGGGTCTTGTTGATTTATTTTATATATATATATATATATATATATATATATATATATATTCAGGGTGATTGAAAAATAACTCTCTATTATATGCATGATGGACTCTCCCATCTAACTATAATTTTTTTACAGGTCACCCTCCCTACAAACCGACTATAGTGAAATTCGAAACGGGTCTCATATATTTATATATAAATATATATATATATATATATATAATACATATATTATACATAATATATATTTATAATATATATAGTAAACTGCGTCTAGTGATTATATGCAAGTTATAAATTGGTATAAAGAGTTGCGTCTTTCATGTTAAAAGTCCTATTATGATGTTGTTTAGATTCTATTCAATGTTATTAACTTAGATATATAGTGATAGAGAAAACTATTGTTTTGGGTGGGAAAAAATTTTAACAAAACAGACTAATTTGACTTTCAGTAGTTTATTTGCAACTATTTATTTTGATACTTTTACATTATTATACCTTGTAAAACTAATGTAAAAAAATAATATGAAAAGATTTTAGAACGAATTCGTCAATTTCTTAAAAGAAAAACATAAAAAAAAACATTTTATTTTAAAAATAAAAGATATATTAACAAAAAATGAGAACCTCCTAAAATCTATTGCACAAATGCTCCTTTCTTTTCAATAACACTTAAAGGCCTATTGTCAACATCTGATGTTAGATTTGCAATTTTAGCGGCTAGAAAGTTGTTTGCAGCAACTTTAACTGCCTGCCAGAGGTCAAACTTACTGTTGAATTGCCTTTCTATTAGAATAAATATCTCTCTTGAGGATGCTCCACAGGTTCTCAATATTTGAAGGCCTGTCCATAAGAGAAACTTCAACAAATC
The DNA here is from genome assembly GCA_903632075.3 of Acanthosepion pharaonis. NCBI lineage: Eukaryota > Metazoa > Mollusca > Cephalopoda > Sepiida > Sepiidae > Acanthosepion > Acanthosepion pharaonis. Next base: position 332,304 of record CAHIKZ030001104.1, on the reverse strand, counting down.
CCTTTTCTTTCAACCAGGATTTAGTAAACTTTGATGCATGACTTGGTGCGTTGTCTTGCATAAAGATCATAGATCTACGCTTGGCTAAAGACTGGTTATTAAGCCATTCAAAGAAATATTGCTCTAGAAAATCACAGTAACTTTTGGAATTCATTTTAACCCTGTCTTTCAGTTTAAATGAACCCACGAGCTCATTACCAATAATCCCAGCCCATATCATGACCCCACCGCCACCTTGTTGGCGTTTAAAAAATTTTCTTTGGTCATGTTGCTTGCAAACCCATCCTCGAGCCCATCCATCGGGCCCATCGAGGGTGATCCTTGATTCGTCTGTAAAAAGCACTTTACTGAAATCAGTTTTCATGTATTTTTTTGCCCACTGCAATCTTCTTTCCTTATGTTTTTTTGTTAAAACGGGTTTCTTTATTTGATTTTTTACATCAGCAAACTTCCTTAATGCTTTACACCTTGTTTCCCTTGACACCATAGGAGCTCCAGCAGCCTCAAATAGGAACGCACTTGACGCATTTGGGTTTCTTATTAATTCTCTTCGGATATGTGATAGATCTCGCTTTGTTAAATTCCTGAATTCAGCCTGAGACTTTTTTCCTTGGCTGAATTCCCATTTGACATATTTTCTTGATTGTTCGATGATCCCTTTTCAAATCCCTAGAAATTTGAAGCGAAGACGTTCCTTTGCTAATTTATTTGATTATATAGTTCTTTTCATTCATTGTTAGTTCTTTTTTACGAGCCATAATACTAAATTCTAGTTCTTGCAAAAATTTTATCATGACACTGCAAATTGCTATAATTACTGAAAAAATACTAAATATCTATCTGGAATTGAAAATTGGGACTTAATTGCTTTCATGCTTACTCGCTATACATAATAGTACAAATTATTTCATTGGATAATACATATCTTTGAATTTTACATAAAATATTTGACAATACATCTTTTGCATAAAATCTCTAGACGCAGTTTATATAATACATATATTATACATATATATATAATATATAATACATATATTATATATATATATATATAGATATATATATATATATATATAATATATAATACATATATTATGCATATATATAATATATATAATATATAATACATATATTATACAGATATATATATATATATAATACACACACACACACACACACACACATATATATATATATATATATATATATATATATATATATATATATATATATATATATATATATATATATATATATAAAAAAATTTCAATTTGAAGTTGGTAGGGATAATTCCAATTTCAGTTTGAAGAAGTGAATATGAAAATATTCTTGAAATATAGTGTAGCCGTGGTGGATTTTTAGGTCTTGTTGATTTATTTTATATATATATATATATATATATATATATATATATATATATATATATATATATATATATATATGTATGTATGTATGTGTGTGTGTATTTCAAATATATATATATATATATTCTGGGTGATTGAAAAGTAACTCTCTATTTTATGCATGATGGATATATTTTTTTTTACAGGACAGGAGTGTCCATATAATAGTAACTTTTACAATCACCTGTATACACACACATACAGACATATATATATATATATATATATATATATATATATATATATATATATATATATACATATAAAAATTATAGTTAGATGGAAGAGCCCATCATACATGAAATAGGAAATTAATTTTCAATCACCCTGTATATATATATAAACATATATATATATGTGTGTGTGTATGTGTGTTTATGCGTTTGCTCGTGCGTGTGTATCACATTCATTCAGGAATCTTCGTTTATACATCAAGCAGGATTATTTAATCCGAGATGTAATAAATAACTGGCCATAAAGTTTATGGTTTTTCATTCGGCGATTATATTTCAAACTTTCCATTTCGCAAATAAATTTGAGGATGTTTAACGTTGGCAAAATATCTCAGATTTCCGATATTGAAAAAGCTTACTTCAATATCGTACAAGACCAAATAAGGACAAAATGCCGAGCAGAAAGATTAATGATGTAATTCTGCTTGCCTTCGAAATCCTCGAACCACCAACCAAAGATATAGTAGAGAAAAATAAACACAGGCAAAAGGTGAAAGAAGTGAGGTATTCAGTGTGAACTGAATTCACTTCAAACACGCATCGATCTACGATATGAAAATCCTTATGGTCTCGTTGTAGTAGATACTCAAAGTTTCAGACTTTCCAGTGTTTAAACCACTGAGCTAAACCCATGAAGGTGTGGCCAGAATGCGTCTTTGTGATAAAGCTATTCTGGGGTGGGGGCGTTATTTCATTTTATGGTGATAGAATTAATCCATCATGGCGGTGTATTTGCTTCGGGTGTTGAGAGAAAAATTAAAGACAGGGACCTTGAGTGAGCGTGAAAATACAAAGAGACACAGAGAGAGGTCAGGAAAGGTGTGGGAGGGAAGTATTTTGATTGGAAAATGAAAACTGAATAGCAATCAGAAAACGCCAAAGAAGGAAACGAATTGTAAGAGAAATAATGGTAGAAGGGATCGGAAATAATAAATTAAATGTGAAGCAAAGAAAGAAAAAAAGAAAGAACAAGTGAAAGGAAAAAGAAAAGCAAGCAAGAATGGCCATAAATCATGGACATATTGAGATAGATAGATAGATAGATAGATAGATAGAAAATAAAACAAAAAACGTCTATACCGATTTTTAAAAAAGTGAGAAAATGTATTCAGCGAATAAACCTGAGAAAAAAACTAACTGAATCTGAAAGTGAGAAACTAATGATTTGAAAATTAACTGAGAAAATTAGAAAGAAAGAAAGAAAGAAAGAAAGAAAGAAAGAAAGAAAGAAAGAAAGATAAAAATGGGAGTTAATTAACGAAAAAGTAGAGCCATTTGATTTCAGCTAAAAAGAAAGATGAGTTAATTTAAAATGAGTTTGAGAAATCTTAGGAGAATAAGACATTATGCGTTGAGAATGAAGCAGTTAATATGGCTGCTGGGGAGACGCACAAATGTTAACTTGCTTTGCTCTCAGCAAAATGGAGACCAGTAACAAATAAAAGATATTCAGCCCAAGGCTCCGGCTGCTGATAATGTCAATGCCATTAAAATTCTGATTCCTGATGATTATGATGCTAATAGAGACGATGCGAATATCGAAATGCCTGATTATGTGATCTACGATACATGATAGACGTCAGTGTGTTTGAGTTCAACAGTTCACATTAAATGAAGAACAAATAAAATACATCGATTTCTTCATTTTTTTTCCAAAACAAATAGAATTAGGTCTGAAATCCAGATGCCTATTTAATTCCAAGGACACTGGATTCAGATATCAGGCCAGGCTTTTACATACAAGCAGTAGCGACATTTTGGGGTGATTACAAGACTATAATAATATCGCTGACGGTAATTAATGAATATCACCAAAAGTAATTAAACAGATCCGTTAAATTATTTGGGTAAGTATACAGATATTATAGTCATATATTATGAAATAGACTAAGCCCGAGAATTATTTTAATACAATTTATTGTTATACGTTATTTACATAGATAGTAAATACTCTGTTTATAATAAAAAGTATTAACAACATTTACCAGACTAATTGTCCGAGAAATTTCATACAAAATATGCGTCCTCCGACAGAAATCGAAACTTGTATCCAACAAGGAACCGTCATTTAGCCTGACGTGCTATACCAGTTCAGCTACAGAGGAGCGTCTGATTGGCAAACTCGATTTTACTGCTTTTTAAATTTCTCATGATTTCTTCGAACGTCTGCCAGAAGTTTATCTTAACGTAAACAAATGACGTCACACACTACGAAATGGACAAAGTCTGACAATTATTTTAACATTATTAATATTTTTATAAACAGAGCATTCACTTAAATATTTGTTTTAAGATATTTTTATGTTTATACATTCTTCTTATAGATACAAATATTTAAGTAAATGCTCTGTTTTTAATAAATAGTAGTGAACAACATTTACCGGTCTGAATATCCGAGAAACTGTCATAGAAAATATTCGTCCTCCGACAGGAATCGAACCTGTATCCTATACGGAACCATCATATAGCCTGACGTGCTTTTAACCGATTTGGCCACAGAGAAGCGTTCGGTTAGCAAGGTCGATTTGACTGTCATTAAACTATATGACGGTTCCGTATAGGATACAGGTTCGATTCCTGTCGGAGGACGAATATTTTCTATGAAAATTTCTCGGACATTCAGCCTGGTAAATGTTGTTTAATACTGTTTATTATAAACATAGCATTTAATTAAATATTTGTATCTATTAAAAGCATGTATAAACATAAAAATGTCTTTAAAAAATTGTCGGACTTTGTCAATTAAATATTTATGTCTATATCAAATTTCGTGTGGAAAACTATTTGAGCTTTAAAATATTATCATTATCAGATATTTTCCACTTTCACTCCGAAAGAATGATGTCCTCCTGCATACTATACAACATATATATATATCAATGACATCATGCTACTGACATACAGTATTTACATAGTGCTCTCTCACTAGGACTCGGCACCCGATATTTTTTATCACTTCACTCGAAGGAAAGTGATAAAGATGCAAGGGGTTACTTAGAATGAAAAACAGAGAGGTTAATACAAGGACGCGATTCAAAGGGACAGATGATGACTGCCATTAAATTAAAATGTTGAAGATCGCAGTGAGTAGAAAAGCAGAAAGCCTGACGAGAGCTCCACAAGCGAGAGGTGCGAGAGAAGAAACAATTGTAACATGAAATTATGAGATTTTGCCGCCAATCCGGTGGTACTGCACTTAAATTCGTGAAGTCGGTGTACCAAAGAGGAAAGCTCATCACAAAAAGTACCGTCAAAATATCTAAAGAAATGGCAAAGAGAAACTACCTGAAGGCGGTGGAAAAGTGACTGAAGCCGAGATGCTGGGTAAGGACCGATAACATTGAGGATTCTTCTTTGGACTTTGTCAACAATCTCCATATATACAGCAAAAGCATCAGACCAGATATGGTAGCAATATTCGTTGCAATATTTACTTGACTAACAGTGGATTCCACGCCTGCTTTCAGAGTTGCCTTTCTCTAGGTTGATTGCTAAAGCCCAATTTACTCTGCTATTTTGACCAATAGCTGGATGGAGGAGAAGATATGAATTTATTTATTTCCAAAGAGCATCCTAACAAATTGAATGCAAAAATCTCGACTGGAATTCGAAATCGTCTAGCCAATGCCATTTTTCTGATTTTTTACAGAATTGCTAGTCCAACATTTGTAACGTTTTCAGAATTCCGACTCCTTTTTTTTTCTAGATTCTAAAATATATGCCTACATCATTTCCTATATTACATAGAATGTTGTCTTCATTTTTGTTGTTATCAACACAGCCCTTTACACGGAATTTTCAGCAGTCTTCCTCAGATGTTAATTGTATCAGGTCTTGAGAATTCATTTAGTATTTTTTTTCTTTTCTTCCTCCATCTTGTCAGCAGGAGCATACCAGTTCAACATAATCACGTGGTTGGGTAATAAGATCTCGCGTTACCAGTGAGAATGGGAAAACGGAGATTTGCATTTGTCATTCTGATTTTAAAATTCAGATGTACAATCCAGTTCGATAAAAACAGCCCAGTGCAAGAATAAACACGTTTTAACTTGAAAAACAAACAGTAGGATACTCAGTAAGGATCAGACTCACTACACTAACAAATAATTTACTAGATTTGCTAAAGAACCACCACTTTAAACTAGATGTCATTAGTTCTTTAGCAAGTTTAAATAAATCTATCATAGCACGATAGCTGCTAGGCACCCAGTGAGGAATATTTTATTTGATGAATGATTTGTCTTCAAACTATGATAGTGACTAGATATTCTTTTCTTCTGAAGACAAGATTTATTCTGGCCTTATTTTGATGTTTGAATAAATTATGGATCTGGGAGCATTCATTTGTTTCCACTTTAAAAGCAGTTTTTTAAAGGAAGTTCGCACATATTGCATACATTCATTTTTGTAAAGATGGACAATAAAACACGGCATTAACTTTATCTTTATTTTTTATTGATGAAGCAGTCAACCATTATTTATTTTTCACTAGTATCTAAGAAACCATAATTCTTTTTGTTACATCTATTCAAACAGTCTACAACCATTAGTAAAAAAAAAAAAAAAGAAATTAGTAGTATTATCCTCAAGTTTTATTTCATGAAACTTTGTCAACTATTATTAATTTTTGACGAGGAATTTTTACATCTTAATTTCACTTTCTTTATTACACTAGTCGTATTAGTAATAGTAATGTTATCTTAAAGTTTTTATTAGATGAAGCATTATCAGCAATTAATTTTGACTGGTATTTCTTCCATCTTAACTTCACTTTTTATCATCACATCTATTTACACAGCCCTAAATAAGTAAGATAAATGTCTCTATTGAACATAATTATACCGGAGTGCATAAACATAGAAAAGTTAACAAATAGATCACTAATTGATTTTAAATTTGAGTTATTTTAAAACTGGTACAATTTAGAAGAAATCAGTCTGTGAAGACGTTAGAAGCTGTTTTCTTTTATATTTTTATCGAACAGAAAAAGGAATATTTTTAAAATCAAATTTCCTGTTAATTTTCGTAATAATTAAAACCGAGATATTGATTTTCCATCAACATGATATTCCACAACATTTATAGTAATAAGCCTCTTCTGACGACAACCATTTACGACTGGAATTCTTTTTCAAATGTTTGTTTTATTCTGTTCCATTTTCTTCAAGTCGTTTGTTGCGTATTATTCGCTTTATCTGCATATCCACAAAGATATTTTTTGGCGATGACAAAACCGAATTGATTTCGGTGCTAAAAATGACATCTGGAAGATCCTTATATAAAAAGACGGTAAAACAAACAAACAAAAAACCTGAGGCACTATTTTTTGCTGTCAGAGGAGAAGCCACTGCCAGATGCTGCCAAGTATAGAAAGGCATGTTGAAGAAATCGTCTGTAATCGATTGAAGGCGATGGAAAATGAGAGAAAACAGAAGAGAGTTTGTTTTGTTTTTTTTTTGTTTTTTGCTATCTTTTGCAATCGTAGCATTTTCTTGGTGGCTGTGTCGGCGGTGAGAGTAACTGCAATGATCGTAAGAAATTGAGCTTTTGAGATTAAAAAATATATACATTATTAGGAGAATCTTAAAAATGCCTTTAAAGACAATTCGTGTCTTGGGGGGGTGCTTGCAATCGATCAAGGAAAAATTGGTTCTATCTGCACTTACGGACGTTGGTCAACATTTGAAGACGTTTTATTCTTGCTCGACATAAAAACCGTTATTTTTAGACGAAATAAATTGGATTTATTCCAAGATACTAAAACGAAGAAAACTGCGCCTGTGTCCAAGATAAAATTTCAATATAAACGAGAAATTCTTCCCTATTAAAGAAAGAATGCAAAGAGAATTTTCTTCTTTTTTAATAATTTTCACCACAAGCAATGCGATACAGCCACTAAAACACAAGTGGTTACTAAGTGTGAAGCAGTCTGTGAAAAAAAAGCATTATTAAGAAGAGAGAAAAAACATTATTAAGAAGAGAGGAAAAAACATTAAGAGAGAAACAAACATTATTAAGAATAGAGAAAAATTATTAAGAAGAGAAAAAAATTATTGAGGCGAGTGAACAATAAAAGAACAATAATTAAGAAGATAGAAGATAACAATTGATATTGAATTTAAATTTTTGAAAATCGAAGTTGAATGGAAATTCAGAAGCGGGGAGAAGCCATGATAATGAAAGGGCAAACAGTTTCTCTAAGATAATTAAAAGAGAACAGTTTTGTTTTAAAGGTGTTAAAATTAACAAGGCCTTTCTTACCCAAATTAACAACAGATTGAAGGTCATTTTTTATATCAGCTACCAATTTAAACCTTATCAAAACCTATTATACTTACTATTAAGACAGGAGTAAACAGTTACGTCATCAGATACCAAGTGGAGAACTGGTGAACAAAGTAGATTCTAATATAGGAACCTGGTGAGGGGACACTCGCATTAATGTAAAAAGATCTAGAAGAGTGGCCGTTCAAGACAACTTTCATTTCGATATTTGATAAAAAAAAAGATTGAATCAAATAAAACATTTATCAAGAAATACCATATCCTTTCAACCTGTAAAGAAGATAAACATGTTCAACCCTGCCAAGCGCCTTCGAGAAATCTAAACTAAAAGACCAATCTTCACCATTCTTATTTAAATTTTGACAGACACTCTTTCAGCAATAACCGTTAACACATAAGCAGTTGACCTAGAGAAGCGAAAGCCATACTGTTTGTCTGAAAGAAAATCCTGCGAGATGAGATGCTTAACCAATTCAGAGTTGATTAGAATCTCTGGAACTTTGCCAAAAAAAAAATCGAAGATTAATAGGATGATCATAAGAAGAATCAGATGCTTTGAAATGAAAAAATGAAAAACAGGAGCTACAGAAGAGTATTTTCAACAATTCATTAAAATTGCTGGAATCTGGAAAAACTGTTACTGAGCAACTACCATAAAATCAGGCAATTATGTTTCGATAATGATTCTATGGATTTAAATAAATGATTGTGTCCAAAAATGCTTTAAAATTGTATGGGATCAAATAAGGTTAGGCATAAAGATATAAATAATGAAGATACAAGATTGATATGAAAGGTCTTTGGTAACTGAATGGCAAAGCGGAAATGATTCTATGTACACCCTTGTGCAAATTAATTGAAACACCGCTTTAGTTTTCTTTCTTTCACCAGTTTTAGACCCACTGGAGTGACAGGGTAATCGATTTCTATTTTCCTAAAGATTAGGTCATTTTCAATGGTTTGCAGTAATATGAATCTATTTTCTTTGTGTATGACGAAATTTGTTTGACCTTTAAAAATATTGCATCATTGGTGATTGCATCAGATTTTTATCACCCCCAGACACTATTGTCTCGACTGTTGATTAGTTGTCCTATGGCCATTGTCTGCAATGGACGTTACTTCAAGGAAGCTTAGGAAAATTTGTAACGCTGCACGAACACACTGGCAAGCCTCACCAGTGATAAAATCAAAGTAGTATAGACTGTCCCGGAAATTATCCAGATTTAAATCCAATCGAGAATTTGTGGTCAATCTGCAAGGAACGACTTCGTGGAATGGACATACGAAGTACTAACATGTGCAGTGGATCATGTTTCATTGGAAAAATACGAAAAAAAGATTCTATGGAATGCGTTTCACCCTCTAAAAACGACTTCATCAGACTAAAGTAACGTTCTTATTGATAGAATTGTATGTAAGAGGAAGGGAACGTCGGTTACAATTAGACACCAACGGGAAATGCTGAAAATGTAGGAACGCTAATTTTTTTTATTTTAAATTTCTGGCCTCCGATGGGAAACTGAAAATTTTAAAATTGAAAATTTAGCATTACTACAACTGCTTTTCCCCTCAGGGAATAATTATAACCGTTTTCGTTTATATCTACCCTTTCTCACTTAAATATATATAATTCCATCGATTATATTACCCAAACAAATCCACTTCCCAGAAGTCGCATCTAGCAAGAGACCACGTGGAGCCTCACTTCGTCGATTCAAGGATCGGCTCAGAAACACCGAAATTGATCCGGTCAATTGGGAGACGGAAGCTGCAAAAAGAACCAATTGGAGGAGAACAGTCGACAAAACAACAAGATCCTTTGAATACAACAGAAGACGAATAAGAAGAGAGGAAAGAGAGGCCAAAGAAAAAACAGAGATCTATATCCCTTGAACCTTCCTGCCCTACCATCCGGTGGACACGGACGTCTCTTCAGATCCAACATACGACTCATTTCACACAAAAGGAAATGTCGATGAGCATCCCATATACACGACAATGGTTTCCGCCAACGACCACGAATTTCATCAATATATTCTTTTAGTCTCATGAAGTACTTTTAAAGGTCGAAACTCCTTACATAAATTATTTCAACTTTGTTATTCAATTGCCTAACACTGTCCTGCTATGTAGTAATTTATATATCCTCTCTCTCTCTCTCTCTCTCTCTATATATATATATATATATATATATATATATATATATATATATATATATATATATTCCTATGTAAGTTCGACCGCTTGGCGTCGCTAATAGTGAAGACATAATTTTTTTTTCTGGGGACGGGTAATTTATAAAATCCTGTACTGCATAATCCAGTTCGCTGTATAATTGCTTTGAGTAATAGTGTTCCTTGGCTATGAGTACGACGCCTGAGCATGGTCATGAGTAAGACATCCGACTCACGCATAAAGCAGTTATCAGTAAAAGAATTTTGAGCCCCTGAATATTTAACGTCAATCGAAATTCGAGATATGCAATTAAAAAAAAAACTTGCGTTCACTGAAACATTTCATCCGCAGAACAAGGTCTTTGAATTGGATTGTATTCCTTGTTGGAAGTACAGTCCATTTTTATTTTGTGTCTGTGTCCGCAGCATACCCTTCTCCTTTTGTTTCCTTTAACATGACAGAAAAGAAACCCTCCAACAGACAGACAAAAAGAGGCAACAACATTTATATAAGATTGGATTGGTACAAAGATACAGCAACGGAACCCCCTAACGTCTGCAGCAATATGCCGATGTAGCAATTTCTATACCCATCCAAAAATATATGTGGAATGTAATGTTAAAAACGAAAACCTTATGCTGCCTTTCATCCACTTGGGATTATATGCAAAATATCTCGTATTAATTACACCAACAATGATCAAGGTATATAGCTTCCTTACCATAATTCTATGAAAAACGCCTCTTGTAGATATTTAAGTTTAATTTAGACTGACTGGATCACAGTATTAAAGAACTTACTGTGGATCGAACGCATTACATTAACAATGGTCTGCTTACAAGCCAACGCTCTCCATCAAGCGACCTATAAGAAGACTAGGAAATATAGTCTATTCTATATTTCATTCTGATTAAAGACTGTTTCTGTCATACAACAATGTAAAATACACAAATTCAGTCTGTTTTTCACGCTCTTCAATGCCGCATAAATTGTATACTGTCCCATGAGCATTAAGTTAATCCAATCAAATGCTGTGAACGTGTGGATGGAACACGTGCACTGCATCTGAATCGTAATTGGTCAGATAGTTGGCAAGCCCGATGATCTAGAAAATCATCGTTATGCCACGCTGGATCCTTTTTGCCTGCCACCTTTCTGCTCTCCAAGTATTTTGAAGAGAACAACACTCATTCTTTGGAAATCTCTCTCTCTCTCTCTCTCTCTCTCTCTCTCTCTCTCTCTCTCTATCTATATATATATATATATATATATATAAATATATATATATATATATATATATATATATATATATGAAGAAATATACTCTTAAGTTGTGCTATATTATGGAATAAAGTGCTCAGTATCAGAGATAGAGCGTGAGTAAATATAAAAGTGAACATTGAAGTTATATGGTCACGTAGCCGAGTAGTTAGAAATTTCGTATTCTGATCATAAGACCCGGGTTCGAATCTCACCATGGTCGATTTGTCAGGAAGGAGACTCCCTGATGTTATCGAACTACAGGGGTCGATCCCAGTGTGCGGCACCTTTGGAAAGTACTGAAAACCATTACCATGTGTTGACCCAAGCCTTGTGAGTGAAATTGGGTAGACCTTGTTCAAATTGTTGATCATGCTAAATAACACGCTTTTTCCCAGAAACTGTAACCTATGGTCTCCTCAGCATAGTTGCTGTATAAAAGCGCCTGAGCAAGTGTCTGCAATAAGGATTGGCTAGCCACGCTACTAGACAGGTATTCTCAAATACGAGTGGCCAGTCATACATATAGGATTAGAACCTTGAGACACGGGTTCAAATTTCACTATAGTCAAGTTGATAATATCAGCCTGTGAGGATGATCCCGGCGTGCGGCATCATTAAAATGGCTTGACCAAAACCTTTTAAGTGAAACTAGGCAGATGAAAGTGTTTGGAAGCCATCAAGGGTTGTCCTTTCACACAGTCATCGTGGTCGAGGATGTGAAAGCACTAGCTGTGTTCACACTGTTGATTTTGCCAGGTTATGCGCCCCCTCCCAGAAACTGTAACTAATGTCTTCTCAACATTGTTACAGTATAAACCATAGGATGACACAGTGAGGCGTTTGCAGCTGGGATTAGCTAGCTACCCAAGTAGACGGGTGTACTCAAAAACGAGCAACCAGCCATTAGTACATTATTTCCAGTTGTAGATTAAATAGCAAGGTAGATTGGTCATTTTAGTATCGTCTAGTAACCAGTTTAGGAGAAAAAAATTTTAAACCCCAAAACCGTCAACAAAGAAACCAGAAACTATCTTATTATCTTTCCTAAGAATGCATGAAAACTCACAAATAATGAATAAACGGAATCCTGTAGAACTTCAAAAAGAACATACAATTTAACAAGAAAAGACAGAAGAATCTATTCCCATGACATATAACAAGCTGACTAGTTTCTGACAACAGAAACATTACATTATTCGGACTATTGTCCGAATCTTTGTCGCCATATTTATTACAACGTTCCGGCCGTTGTACGCTCCGGCCTTCCTCAGGTGGTTAGAATATCGAACTGAACCCTTTATTTCGCTCACTGGGGTACACTGTTCTAGTTCCACGTGCCATGTCTAATGGATGTCAGTTATTAGTTATCTCCTGTTAATTCCCCTCTTCAAGTTCTCCACCAGGTATTGAACTCACACTCTTTGGGTCCTGTCACTGGATCTAACTAACTTTATCCACTTTGCCATGTGTCCTTGAGGATATCTGTGTATGAATTTCTGGGTATTATAAACCTAATGTCTTCAGCAACCATTTTTTTGTGCTCACACTGCATATTTTGCTGTTATCATTGCATGTTTTTACCAGAGATTATATGGCAATTTTTGTTGCTGTTATCGCTTTTCTCTGGCACTCCTTATTACTGGTTTCCATATTGTATTCGTTTCTATGCTTGGTCGGCTCAGGAGATTTTTGTGGGCTAGCATATGTGCTGATTCCTTAAGTTTACGAATTTCCCAATGATGTTCTATGATCTCAACCTGATCCCACAGAGGGCGGCGATCTCTCTTTCCTCTCTGTATTTGGTCAGCCATGCCTGATTTTTCCACTTCTCCTCATTTTACAGCTTTCCAATGATTGTGCTGCGGAAGGCCGTCCCCTTGAGGTAAGGCTTTAAGAACACCAGAAATATGGCGACAAAGATGAGGACAATAGTCCGAATAATGTAAATAGTGTCATCTCAGAAATATAGACAGAACCGGACTTGTATCTGAAACTAAGACATTGAAATAACCTTAGTTATATATTTTGATGTTTTTTAAACTTATTACTTGATTGACCTGGGATCTTGGAAATAAACGTTGTTTCTAGCATTTCTACAAATATTGAAGTAACTGGGTGCTAATCTCCTCCTCCAATGAATACAAAGCGGGCAGTATTGGGTGACAAAAGAATTCCTGACCGACGTACATTTTGTTGCGCGTGTATAATCTGACAAAATGAAAGGTCCATCCTATTTCTGAAACCATCCAGAGGACTTTTACATGCATCATTACAAAAATATACACCTTGAGTCTTATTATAACCAGATGAATAATATATAAGTATTTTGCACAATGGCCTTCTCTTTTCACTCTCTAGTGCATTCTACACATACACACACACACACATACACACATACACAAATATACCGGGTGTAACAGCAAAATTGTCCAAATCGTGTAAAGACAAAATTTTCCACTTATTAAATTAAGATTTGAACCGTTGTATCTTAGAAATGATTAAAGATATCTTACTGGAATTCTCCGATGTTTTATAACACTAATGGACTCTACTTTGAGCAATGAGAATGTATAATTACTCTGCAAGCTTCAATCATAATCGATCATAAACAAAAATGACATGTTCATCATTAATTAATCATATTGATTGAAATAAATTTCAAATATATATTATTCCAGAATCATTTCCAACTTATTCAAGCAGATATTCGCCCTCTCTCAGCTTCTAACTTTATGTCCTGAAGTAACAGGGTGCCTAACATGTTTCACGTACGATTTCATTTTCAAGTCTTTTTTCACGGCTCTTTGGACTGTCATAGCTGAAACTCCTCTCCCTCTCTCACGAGCCAAACGTCTTATGGATTGAATTGGATCTTTTTTGATTGATATCTTAGCTCAATTTTGCTGTTGCACCCGGTGTATATATATAGATAAATAATTGGGTTTTGCTTTATCAAGATGATCTCTCGTTGCAAAATTTTTAATGGTACACTTCGACTCTAAGATGAAAAACAAGGGATACATGTTCGATAACAGTCGGGAGACAAGTTTTTTTTTCTTTAATGGGGCGTCACTGTTTAAGAAGATAACAAAAAACAAGAGCAAACTCACTCGTGTACCCACTAAATACATCGTGTACCCACTAAATACAACGCTTATAGTAATAACAAATATATATATATATAATATATATTATATAATATTTTTATTGATGAGATAATGTGTATGTATAGATAGGAAGCTGGATACAAATACATACAATAAATGTATTATTTACTCTGAAGAAGTTTTTTTGAGGTTCGAAACGGGTTACACAATTTTTTCCCATTCTGTCATTTAATTATCCACAATTAGATGTTTAGTGTAATACTAAATGTTAGGTGTTTAGATGTTTAGTGCAATAATAATTGCTAGATGTTTCGATATTTAGTATAACAATAGCTGTTGGGTTTCACTACAAACTGGAGATATTCTCTTTACATGGAATCAGAGTGATTGTCAAGAACGAAAAAAGCATTCCCTATGTCTACACATTCTTCTTTATGTGCTGTCTCTCCACTTCTCCCTATCCCTTGTAGCTCCCAATAAGTTTAGTCCCTATGCCACCTCTCCCAGACCACGTTCCGTCATCCACTTGCTTAAGCCCACCAGGAATGTCACGCATTTTTTCCCTTGTCTCTCTTTCCCTCTATTCGACCTGTGAGTATCAGATTCTCCAAGCCCTCCTTTCTCATCACGTGTCCTAGAATTTTCATCTGTCTCTTTCTGACGTTAAGTATAAGCTCCCTCCTTGTTTGCATCCTCTCCAAAGCCTCATTGTTGCTCATACGCTCAGTTCATGATATTCTCAGCATCCTTCTGTAAACCCATATCTCCGTTGTCTCGAGTTTCTTCTTCATCTTTAAGAAGACCGTCCAACATTCGGTGCGGTAAAGGAGGACAGATGTCATGTACATCTTTTCTTTGTTACCAAAGAAATCCTCTTGTCTCGTAATACCCTGCCCGGCTTTTCGAATTCGTCCTTGTCCATCCCAATACGTCTTCGGATCTCAGTGTCGCATTTACTGTCCTCCGTCAAGAAATTATGACGTTATTCAAATACAGATTTTAAGATTTAAAAATTTAAATAAAAAAGGAAAAGTGCTCTATATTAATATTTACCTCAAATACTGTGCTAAGCATGAATTAACGTTATGCAATGTCGGCACTACGGGTTCAAATTCAACTGGCATCTGCCGTGCCTAATTTTGTACTACTCTCCCCAGAATAATCCCAATAAATATGGTGTGAGATATTAACTTTCTAAACATTGCTCTACGGTGGGTGCTTGCACATTTCAACTCGGTCTGATACAGTAGTTGGTAAGGCAGCCACCCAATGAAAATTGACACGCTTCTGATATTTGCGCATGCGCACTTAACAGTATGCTGTAGATACACATGCGTAACTATTATTTTGTTTGGTTTTTGTACAATTGTGTTCGATTTCAGCAATCATTCGAGAGAAAGAAAGAGAGAAAGAGAGAGAAAGGGAAAAGAGAGAGAGAGAGCGAGAGAAGCTATTGTGGTTGGGAGTCCATAAGTAATTTTAATTCATATCACCAGAGATGCAAAAACTGAAATTGCCTTGCAGCTAAAGAATGGAGTAAGATAGTGTGACTAACTCCTCCTTGAAGGCAGAACTCTCTTCCACGCATAAGAACCGAAAAAGAGAAATGGCGAAGAATTTCGCGGCCTAGATTTGTCGCGCTCTGACAGAGGCGAGAACCTTTTGAAAGACATCAACAATGAGATCGATGAAATGGAAATAAAAGAGGGAAGATGGAGCTAAAAATGAAGTGACATCGTCAAATGAAACAGACTCCCCCCACCGGCCAGGTCCCACCTCGCCGAAAATGTCGACTCCAGAAAAGAAAAAAAGAACATCAAAGAATATTTTGAAATAAGAAACTAGTGAAATATTATCTGAGATGTGTCATCACTAATACTCAATCAATGAACACATCAGACGAATATCCTCATCACTTTTATCACCATATTTCGACCGATATTCTCTCCGGGCTTCAACACTAGTATGCAGCAGTGTGTAAATGTAAGTGCATCACGTTTGTGCTTTAAACATACGCATAGATAGATGTGTGTGTGTGTGTGTGTGTGTGTGTGTGTGTGTGTGTGTGTGTGTGTGTGTGTGTGTGTGTGTGTGTGTGTGTGTTTATAACATCGACATTTTTCATTCCGATCACAAACGAAACTGAGCGCTCCCAATTCACTTTATTAAAGTGGATACTCGTATTTGAAATAGACTCCCATTTTTTATTATAACCAGTGTGTACTACGTCTATCGGCATGAGTGTATATATATATATATATATATATATATATATATATATATATATATATATATATATACTCATGCCATTTACATATGCTGTATCTCTGATATTGAGCACTTTATCGCATAAATATAGCACACCTTAAAACTATATTTCTATATATATATATATATATATATATATATATATATATATATATATGTGTGTGTGTGTGTGTGTGTGTGTATGTATGTATGTATGTATATATATATATATTATAAGATTAAAACAAAACATGTTAAAATCGCTACATAATAGTTTCATGTTTCAGCACTCAAATTGTGCCTTCTCAGATGATCGCATGAAGAGGCACATTTGAGTACTGAGTATGAAAGCTATTGTGTAGCGATTTTTAACATGTTTTTGTTTTAATCTCATATAATAAATAATATTAAACTCTACTCTGTATTGAGCCTTTTTTTTTTAAATTAAATGCTACAGACAGTGGAATCATACTCCATTATATATATATATATATATATATATATATATATATATATATATATATATATATATATATATATATATGTATGTATATATATACCATATTTTTGCCATAAATTATGAAAAACATGTAAAAAATTTTAATATAGTACAGAAAATGAAAAACCGAAGACCTTGTTGTCACTAATCAAAAGAATTCCCTGAGATCTAAACTAGCGCAGATCAAAATAGTGTATCAATTTTACTGCCCAATACAATACTGGGTTTCTTGTCAGAAATCAATTACCTACATGGGATATACTACCACCACCTTGAGTAGACGTCTCACATGTCACTTATCAGATCAAAATGCCATAAAAAATATCTAGCCACCGACGATTTACAAGATCCCTGTTCGAAAACACAAAAATTCTATATAAATCAAATTACCGGAAACATCTGGCTGTGAGAATGACCCAATATATAAAACTTCTTGTGCCCACTATCAACCTCACCTTATTCAACAGTGGTAATAGGGTATTTCAGAACTATAGAAAGATGCCCACTTGAATTCTATTCTCGCTCATCACGCGAAGACTCGGAATAAAACTCCTACTGGTATTCAAAACAACACAAAAATACATCTTAATTAGTCAAATATGAAGAGAAGACAAACTCCCATTGCACATGACTAAAGATGTGGCCGAAAACGCCTAGGAAAGTGGACAATACGGACAATTTTTGCACTCCCTTATTCCCATCCAACGGGAAATATACGAATGCGGGAAAAACTAAATAAAAACTAAATTAAATTTTTCTTGTCTGTCATATTTAACGATACGTGTTTAAAAGAAAGGTTACTTACTGTCAATACACACACACACACACACACACACACAGAGAGAGAGAGACACACACACACACACACACACACACACACACACACATATATATATATATATATATATATATATATATATATATATATATATATATATGAACCGCCCCACGATTACAATAATCCAATATATTTCACATTTAAATTATGGAACGGTCAGTCTCAATTCAGCACTTGAAGATTGCGTTGTGCATGAAACTCAAAGTCATGCTACTGGTGAGGAATAAATGTATATTAATAATTATATATATATATATATATATATATATATATATATATATATATATACAGGGGGGATTGAAAAGTAATTCCCTATTTTAGGCATGCTGGTCACTGCTGTCTTGTAAAATTATAGTTAAATGGGAAAGGCCATCATTACATTTGCCGGTTTCTGCAACCGAGTCACTTAATAAGGAAAATCTGGTCAGGGTTTGAAACTGTGGCCTGATTTAAGGTAAAAACCCACTGAACGTCTACATATAGATAGATAGATAGATAGATAGATAGATAGATAGATAGATAGATAGATAGATAGATATAAACAGAGTAGTATAGATGTGAACAGACTGAGAGATGCATAGAGGTAGATGAACAGATAGATAGATAGATAGATAGATAGATAGATAGATAGATAGATAGATCTACTCTGGTCAGGGTTTGAAACTGTGGCTTGGTTTAAGTGAAAACCCACTGATCGGCTAGATAGATAGATAGATAGATAGATAGATAGATAGATATGAAGAGATATATGTGAACAGACTGAGAGATGCATAGAGATAGATAGATAGATAGATAGATAGATAGATAGATAGATAGATGTGAACAGACTGAGAGATGCATAGAGATAGATGAACACAGATAGATAGATAGATAGATAGATAGATAGATAGATAGATAGATAGATCTACTCTGGTCAGGGTTTGGAACTGTGGCCTGGTTTAAGTGAAAACCCACTGATCGGCTAGATAGATAGATAGATAGATAGATAGATATGAACAAACTGAGAAAGTAACATCGAACGGAGATTGAACTCCTTAACTAAATATCTTTGCGCCACATTGCTCTGCAGCGGACACCCCCTGAAGTTTTGCTTACATAAGCAGAGAAATATGCATTTGTCTATGTCTATCTCGGCAAGTTATCGTGGTATATTATCCAATCGATAAAAATAAAACCATAGCCATAATGTCAAAGTAGATAGATGAATGAATGCTTACATTATATAAACGTCTCCACAAGACATTCACATCATCCTCAAAATACCATCAATCAAAAAAATAGAAAAATTATTATGCTTTTCTTTTTTGTTGTTTTTCTCGCTATCAAATTAAACCCATTTATCATTTTTTTCTTGCTAGTCATTCTAAAAAGATTTGAAATGCTTTCAGATGATAAATCGAAGATTGTTAATCTTAAACTGAAGTAGTTGCATCACTTTCCAACAGTGATTCCAGATTTTAATCCATGATTGATGATTTTGAAAGTCTTTTATCATAATTTCAGCCCAAATCAGCTGTTTCAGTTTTTTGCAAACGTTACCTTATTCTTCATCCACATTGTCTCCGAATTCCTCTCAGCTTCAATTTTATTCATGTCCAATTTGAAGTCACACAAGTATAAAAACTAAGAACCATGATTAGCGATCATTCCCCATTATTCTAAATGTTTAATAATCATCATCATCATCAATTATTCAGTCAGCGCATTTTGCGCCGCCGCTGTGATCACCACTCTCCTCTGTTGTAATTATGGTTCATGGTGACATTGAAGGCAAAATAGTGTAATGGCTTTGCCGATTTCTTTTGCACCGGGGATGTTGAAGTTCTTCCGCCTACCGGTAAAGCTGTTGACGTCTTAGCCGCAGCTCATACGCCCAGACTAACCCATGGCCGCTTGGCACAGGTTGGTTAGGGAGAGATGTTTCACCAGTCGAGTCGGAAAACTCTGTTTAGCCGGTAGGTTGATGCCGTTGAACGGGGTGTGGCTAATGCAGTACCCATGAGACTTCTTGGAACCATGTGTAACTGTTGTATGTAGGCCGTGGATCAGTACAGTTTCGCATCCCAATTCACCTGAGTAAAGCAGAATCGAGCGCTTTGCTGAACTCGTCGTCGTCAGCATCCATCCGTCTCGAGCCTGGGCGGGATATATGAAGAACTAGGGCTGCCCGGACGTCTAGTTCCCCCTCTCGGCTTTGCTAGCAGAGCCCAAAGAAGAGGATAAACTTTGGTTCCAGCCCGGCTGCAGGAGTTGACGGAAGGTAGCACAAAGTGCCGTCCATCCGCCTTAGGAGCTCCACTCTGGGTTTGAATTCAGAGTTGTCCTTCTCCTAGACCAGTTGCCATCCAAGGCTATAGAACCCTGTCTGTCCTGCTATTTACCCATAGTTGAAGGGAGAAAAAGAGGATTCACACCTTTCCCAAGGCACGTAAGTGAATGTAATGGATTCGACTGGAATTCGAACTCGGCTCTCCGATTCCTCAATCCAAGCCGCTATTCATTACCGTGCTTCCTTGCTGAATTACCACTGACGATACACCCCATGCACCCACAAAGTTTAATAAATATCATAATTCTGATAATTCTTTCATTACATTGTTTGTGATTGAGACAGTTAACACTTACGTAAGAACATGCCCATATATCAGGAGGAACTGTTCCGTTTTGATTGCGAGTAAAAACAGAAAAGACATATCAGTGACGTCGTTTGGTTTCAATGAGACAAAGAAAGAAAGAGAAGATAGAGGAGGCGATAACTCTCTCATGTGTTTAACGTCTGCTTGCGTGAAATGAAAAACCTTGTCAGTTTTAGTTTTTTTTTTTTCATTTGTACCCTCTTACTTCTTTAAATAATAACCTGCATTTATGCTTTGATTTTTATTGCAATATTTCTTTAAAGTTGTTAAGCTCAAATATTGAACGATGTAATTACCTAATTTCCACGAATATTTTATAACCGTGGAACTAGCCACGAGCTTATTTATTTAATTAATCATTTCACCCCAAGGAAGGCGGGAATGCCAATAATACGCAGGGAGTTAGATGGAGTGAAAGTGAGAGAAAAGACTGGTTATAGGAGGGATTAAGGAAAAGGTAAAAGCTGAACGGGATCCAAGAAGATAGAAAATGGCGCTTGATGTTACATTGAAATCTTTGAAGATTATAGCTATCATGGAAGCAAGTAAACGGAAGGGAGTTTCACTGTCGGGAAGTGCGAAAAAAGAAACTGTCTAAGTAGAAGTGACGGCTACATTTAACTAATTCAAAAGTAAAAAGGTGCGACCTAGATGGCAATTTAGTAGCCCACTTAAACTCACGTAGCCCGGGAACCCGGGAAAAAAAGCTCGTCAGAGCAGTTGCCATAAAAATATGTATAGAAAAAAGAGAGGGAAGCCAAGTCACGTCGATGAGAAAGCGACTGAAGTCGAGATGTCATGTCAGGATCTATTATATTGCAGATCCCTTTAAAATATCATGATCCTTTATAAATATTATGATATAACAGAAAATCCAGATAGGAATACTTAGAAATTTTCAAGGGTACTATTAATTTAATTCTTTGGAAATACTTATTAAATAATAAGCTAATAATTACTTAAAGCTAAATTATCAATTCAAAATATATTAGTCTTTTTACAAAGCGTTGACATATATGTAATTCAAAATTCTTGAAGGAATTCTTGAAATTTATAGATTTACAGAAAGGCATCGTAAAAATTGAAGTTTCCCTACCTAGATTTCAAGTCAGGATTGATCATTCCCAGCTTTTGGGCATATACATGCTTGTGTAGACATTATTGCTAGAGGCAATATATATATATATATATATATATATATATATATATATATATATATAAAAAATTATTTCAGTTTAAAATTATTTCAGTTTAGCGTTTTTTCATATATATATATATATATATATATATATATATATATATATATATATATATGTTTATACTTAAAAAAAAATGATACTTTCATAATGTTTTGTTTTAATTTGGAGGTTCACTATTTGCCCATAGCTGGGACCCTAACAGGTACTGCCACTCAGGGTCAGGGTAGACCTGGAAACAACAGCAATTAAAATTCAAATCAGGAAACTCTTAATTGAACTGAAACAAAAGTCTTTATTTTTTATATTTGCTATGTAAAATCTTACGACCATATCATGTTAAAGCACTGGTTGTCGTCCAATCACAGAAGTTAAGCAACGTTGAACCTGGTCATTACTCAGATGGGTGACCGCTGGGCAATATCAGGTGAAGTAAGCTAGGCGACAGGCCGTGCAAGCTGACAATGGATACAATGAAGCTACTCATACAAACAGAAGACCCCGATATCTGGAGGTCACGAGACCTAGCTGGAGGTTGATGAGCTTGTTTTCTACGCGATTTTTGTCCTCCAAAAGATTAGTAAGACAAATCTCCAACTTATTTATTTTCAGCTTTGCATATAATATTCCGAGAATAATCTGTTGAATTTCTAAAAACATGCTATATGTATATCAACCCAAATCAAAATCTGGAGCCTTCTCATTCCCACTGGAGAAACTCTCCCTGACTTCAGTGATGTAACCGTACTCACAACGATTAGCCAATTGCTGGTGGGTGAGACTACTTAACCCATAGTTGTAGGTTTTGAATTCAGATTTGTCTTTCTCATAGACCGGTAGCCAACCAAGGCTATAGGACACAGACTGCCCTGCTATTTACCCATAGCTGTGTAACTATATATTCACATTTTTAATGCCATGCTCTTTCGGTTAATAATTCGATAAAAACAAAAGAGTACTGAACAGTTATGTAATACCAGTTCTCCGATGCGGCAGTGTATGCTGGAAAATCTCTGCACAAATGAAAAGAGACCTGAAGGAACTTAAATTTAGTTCTACAGAAAGATGTTGAGAATACCATGGGCCGAACATGTGAGCAACGACGAAATTTGAGAGAAAATAAAAACAAAAAGGACACGTAGACTTAACATCAGGTAGAGACAATTGAAATCCCATAATGAGGAAAGAGGGCTTGGAAAATTTGATACACACATGACAGATTGAGGGCGGTGGGGACAAAGGAAAACAACGCGTAACCTACCTAACGAGTTTGTGTAAAGGACAGGGTTTAGAAGAAATAACATTTATGGTGAGCCATGATCTGTTTCTTAATACTTTGCTTATCTTCTGGAAGGCATATTTCGCTATCTAAATACGCTTTCAGATTTCAGTGTCGTACTCCGTCCTCTGTTAAAACAATTCCCAGATATTTAAGTTGTTGTAATTCTTTGATTTTGCTATCTCCAGTTTGTAATTTGCATGTTGGGCTGTCCCTTTTGCTAACAAGCATTCATTTATTACAATGAAAATAACGAAGACTTGGTAAAAAAAGTCAGATTTATGTCGATTTTTTACGTAACTGACTTTAGTATCTATATTATAAAATATTGAATGACTAAAAAAGACTTCATTTTTGTTTCTTGCTATGCATTTCCAGTTGTATGAAATGAAAATTATGCATTCTGCAAAAATTCAACTAATTTATTATTCGAAGTCAATCTATCGTGACGTGTAATATTTTGGCTTGTATTTGCAAGCATTTAGTTATCATCACAGAAATTAATATTTTTTAAAAGACGATACAAAATGGCCACAGTCTCATTTAATCGTGTCCAATCACATCGTCTCTATCTGAAAGCATGAAATAAATTCGTCTCCATTTTTTTTTCTGGAAACCAGTTTGTCGGTAATACCGATTTCCATTGGTTGATTTCTTTTATTCATATCATGTGATCTCTGAGTAATTACAGCCTTATTTACTTTCCGGTAAATGTTAATATCAAAGCCATCCATTTTGAGGGATCATTTCATTTTTTTTTTCTCTTTAAAATTCTTAATAATTTATTTATTCGATTTTTTTAATTCAGATTTTATTTCCTACGCTCTTTTCAGAGAGATACTCTAAAATACCATGATCAGACAGTAATCCCCAAATTTCATTGGGGATGTGCTGGTGGTACTTTCTCTGCTAAAATACGGTAATGGTGAGATTAACCGTTTCCATACAGGAAACATTCGCTATTCATTGATCGTTATTGTCGCTTCAAATTTATAAAGTCTTTCTCTTAAAAAAACTTTCTCTGGAAAATAGGTTTCTCAAGTCCACTAATTGTTATTGCTCTTTCTAGTACGAAGAGGATTTTGCTTCCTAACCTTTTATTTGAAATAGTATGGAATGTTAATATCTTGATTATGTCATTATTTTCTATTCTAGTTATATGTACTATCCATTTTAGCTCTGTTTTTTATTGATTCTTCACCTAGTCCCAAGAGTCACTCGAGTTAGAGATTTACTAAATTAGGTTGTTGTGTGATCATGACTAGGTATGCAAGAAGTGCAGATTACGGGGATATGTAGGATATATAAAAGCTGACATTTGAAGCGTTTAAGATTAAAACTATCAAGAAAGCATCGCCTCTGGAGTCTGTTCTACAAAGTGGTGAATCTAGGGAAGAAACTGGCCGAATAGAACTTCTTACTTACTAATGGAATACGAATAGAATAGGGATCATTTCACCCAGTGTATGTGTCATGGCTGGTCATCTGTGAAGGTCTGAACTGGTGGATCTAATTGTTAAATAATAGTTTAGCAGACTGTTATTTTTTAGAGGAAGTGTATCTCCGCTCCGACTTCCTACGGTTGACCATGGAGCCAGATACAAGCCATTTGATTGGCTGAGCTAGCGGGGGAAAGGAGACGGGAGAAAGGTTTCAGCGAGTCAAATTGTAACCATCAAGCAATGTAGGCATGTTCTCTTTCGTGTCTGAAACGGCTCCCCGGTGAGGGGGGGAACGACTCCCACTAAATGTCGACGTTAACAAAAAACATCTAGCCGGCCAAGATAGAAGATGCAACATTTTATCGAATTGACGCCGTTGACCTCCCAGCATACAACATAAGGAATGTAGCACCTTTGCCATGGAAATAGCGATAGAATAGCTAGAGGCTAGCGATGTTTTGTCTGTGGGAAAAGGGGTCGTAGGGTGTAAAATATTTCTTTCTTCAGCACAAAACCAATCAATTGCACCTGGCCCTACACCTCTTTTTTTTATTCACTGGCTCATGTCGGAACACCCGTCTTTATGGCAATGGTATAAAATTTCAAGCTAACATGAACTAAATTTGGCTTCTTTTTTTTAAATATAAAACAATGTTTTCTCCCTTTACTGCGTTCCTTCCCAACACTAATATTGAACGTTCATCTTTTTTTTCTTATTCTATTTATCCCGGCATCCTGTTTACGTATGCTGTTGTCTGCCTGCCTGAGGAAAAGACCACTAAAGAGAGCGTATCTAGGGGCGGCAAAGGACTTCCAATGCATCACACACATTAAGTATAAACGCTATTAACAATGCTATTTTGATTTCAGCTCGTGGCGCCTAAAGCAAAAAAAAAAAAAAAGAAATGATGCGTATCATGTGGAAACCAAAAGACTCTTTTCAAATTCTGAACAGGCTTTTTTGTTTTTCTGATTCAGGTTCGAAGTATCTACCAAAGAAGCAGCCAATCCGTTACAATAATAATAATAATAATAATAATAATAATAGTAATAGTAATAATAATAATAATAGCCCATGCGTTTTTCGATTTCATCTAATAGTCATTTCCAGTAGTGGGCTTCTACTTCTGTTAAATGTCGGGAAATATTCCTGTATTTTGGAAATTCACGATAGCAGTGTGAACAACTCTTTTGCCACAACCTACATTAACACTAATGTTACGTTCAGAATCGCCTTCATCAAGTAAAACCACAATTTGGGCCATTCGTGTAGGCGAGAGCTTTGTCCATATTCTAAGCCTAATTCACTACATAAATATTATCACAATGGCTGCTAATTTGGCAATGACAAAGTTTTTGGTCATAAATCATGTGTGAATAATAGCTGATGCAATAACAAAAAGCAATTGCATCATGCAATGATGATGCAACGTAATGCAAAAAATGTGTAAATAACCTTGTTACAGCTAAGTGCTCTTAAACTTTTGTTAATGAATGTAGATAGAGTCAATAAATTAATAAAACTTATATCGACTTTCCTTATACTTCAATGTTCGCCGCCGCACCACTCATAAGGCCAAGATAAATCTATTGTATTATTACTATATATATATATATATAGATAGATAGATAGATAGATAGATAGATAGATAATATTAGTGGAAAATATACATACATATGCAAAATATATATAAAAAAATGCCCATACATGTATATTTTCAGAAAAAAAATTTCCAAGAGGAAGAATCCAGGTAGAACTCAATGTCTAGGACAGAGTAAGGATATAAAATTATATATATATATATATATATATATATATATATATATATATATATATATATATATATATATATATATATATATATACAGGGTCCATAAAGTTCGTGTGCAATTTAAAAAATTTATAACCTTATTTGTATTTGCGATAGAAATAATTTGTAAAAAGGATTAGAAAGAAGTGAATATATATATTTTAAGGGTTTATTGAAATTTTATTTAAGTTTCCACATGTCCCCCATCATTAGCAATACAAAGGGTAATACGATTTTGCAGTTCATAGAAAACATTTGCCAAGTGATTTCCAGTAATGCCTGAAATCACATTAGTTATTTTAGCTATACTTAAAACTAGGTACATTAAACTTTATGAAACTTTTACAGATTATTTCTATCGCAAATACAAATAAAGTTATAAATTTTTTAAAGTACACACGAACTTTATGGACACCCTGTATATATATATATATATATATATATATATATATATATATATATATATATGAATTACATAAAAATGAAACTCACTTGTACCGCATTTCGGGGGCAAAATGACCGTCAAAATGGGGTACAATTGAGTTTCATATTTATGTAATTTATTTATATGCTCTATAATAAATATATTGAGCCTTCTTTTATGGATCATTTTTAATATTTTATCTTATTAGGATCTACTTACATTACTTAGCCACGGATTTTACATACATACACACACACACACACACACACACACACACACACACACACACATATATATATATATATATATATATATATATATATATATATATACAATGTAATAATCAAAACACGAGGAAAAAATCACAATACCAAAGACAAAACAGCATTGAAGATGGCTATAGAAGTGGCCGGAAGCGCTTAGGACAATGAAAATTATGGGTTATTTTTGTACTTACTTATTTCTACTAAACGGAAAATTGTAAGTATGCTGGAAAAAACGTGATAAAAAATTAATTAAATCTTACTTGTCTACCATATTTAATGACAGATTTTTGAAAGAAATGTTGCTGTCCAAATATACATTAATATATGTATGTGTGTGTATAAGTGTGTAAAGGTCTTAAATGAAAGCTTTTTGTTAAGGCTCTTTTTTATCAAACTAGAATTATAATACACATACACACATGAATTATAAATACGAACGCTGCTTGACAGGACAGGTACACACGAAGTCTGCTTAACCAATGGAAAACAAAGAACGCAAAATTAAAAATACCAGAATTTTCTTTTCTCATCCCTAACTCATTTTCTATAAAGCTTAAATAAAATACATGTTAAAAAACATGTTAAATTTATGTTTGTTATTTGTTCCTTATACTACCATTTTGTCGGATTTTTATCCATATCAGATGTATATTTGATCCCAAGCCATATACATGAAAACATATATATATATATATATATATATAGAGAGAGAGAGAGAGAGGGGGGAGAAAGAGTGAAAGTGAGTGAGAGAGATAGACAAACAGACAGACGGGGATATAAAAAGAGCACAAAAAAAAGAAAGAAAGAGAAGCCAAGAGAGAAAGAGGAGAAAAGATTGCTGCCTACTAAGCATTCAATTTGCGCTGAATTGAAAGAACTAAAACATCTACAGTTGAAAGAAAAAAAAAGATAAATGAAGAAAGATGAAGAAGAAACAAGAGAAAAAGTAAGATGAGAGGAAGAAGAAGAATGATGAAAAAGAAAAATAAGAAAGATTTATAAATTAGAAGAAAGAAAGAAAGAAAGAAAGAATAATACCCGTTTGAATCGTATTAGATAACGTGTTTTTGACGATATCACAAAAAATAAGAAACGACTGAGGAAGCTCAAATAGTACACGAGTGAAACGTTGTAAAGAACAACACCACAAAACAAGAAAATTAGTCGGCTGGTCGACCGGCTGTTATATCCTGGTACACATATTCAACTTATAGAGCGAGGCAATTCTGAGAGAACAGGAAATCCTACCAGGATTCATTATTGGCAGGCAAAATCTTAACAATATAAGATATGCAGATGACAGTGCTGATAGCAGACACGGAAAGGAAATTACAAAACCTTTTACAGAGAGTAACGAAGGAGAACGAGAAGAAGGGACTAAGCATAAACTACAAGAACACAGAATGCATGGTCATCAGTAAAAAGATGAGACCGAAATGCTATTTACAGGTCAAAGACACTAAAAAACAAGCAGGTACGGAAATTTAAATATCTGGGAATTGTTCTGACAGAGGACGGTAAGTGCAATGCTGAGATCCGAAGACGTATTGGGATGGCCAAAAACGAATTCCAAAAGCTAGGCAGAGTCTTATGAGACATGAGGGTTTCGTTGGTAACAAAGAAAAAAGTACTGATATATGTCCTCCTTTACGGCAGTGAATACTGGATGGTCTCCCCAATGATGAAGAAGAGACTCGAGGCAACGGAGGTATGGTTCTACAGAAGGATGCTAAGGATACCATGGACCGAACATGTGAGCAAAGATGAGGTTTTGGAGAGGATGAAAACAAGGAGGAAGCTTATACTTAATATCAGGAAGAGGCAGCTGAAATTTCTGAGAGTTAATGAGAAAGGAAAGCTTGGAGAATCTGATACTCACAGGGCGGATAGAGGGTAAGGGAGACCAGGAAAAGCAACACGAGACAAAAGGCTTAAGCAAGTGAATGGCAGAACAAGGTCTGGGAGAAGTAGCATTTATATCTTGGTCAGCCTGTGAACTTTTCAGCCTACCTTCGTACAATCACGAACTGATGAACAAAAAAATTGATAACTAATTCTGTGATTTTTATTCTCTGGCATTTACTGAGATAAAACGCTGACTTTGATGCTGTACTAACATCTTTTGTCTAAAAAATTCCAGTAAAAAGCAAAGCAGACATTTTGCAATAAAGAAAGAAAAAGAAAGAAATCCCAAAGCCAGGTTATAACGGTCATAAGCCACCGTTTTCTCCTCCTTGGTATGTCTTGTCAAGTAAAGGTACACATTTACAAGAGAAAAACGTTAATTCTGCAGGCAACTGTCAACCAATCATATCTAATCTCTTACTACGACCCGTTGCCAAGGATACACCATCCTTCTAAAGCTTGTTCTTATAAAACATCGCTGTTCAAATCGATTTTATTTCCAAAAAATCAGGACTGTCCACTAAGCCGAATGTTACTCTTTCAAAATTGTCAACCGTAAGAATCGTTTTGTCTTGACCGAAAAGACACGTGAACACAAAACTGTCACTCAAGCAAATATACATTAAGAGTGGTGGTATTCAGGACAAAAGCAATTTGGAAACAAGCCGAAGAAATAAGGATAACAAAGCCTGAAGAAGTGGCGTCTCGTTCGGTAAAATAGCAAAACCAAAAACATACAAAAGATAAAAAAAAAAAACTTAATTAAAAATGTTGCCTGAGATGAAACGTTTTCGTTAACTTATGACATGTATTAGTATTTTTCAATAGGTTATGACTAGTAGAGGTTTTTTTTAGTAGGATATGATTAGTATAATAATACATAATAATACATTTCAATAGATTATAACAAGTATCATAAATCATTTTCAGTATGTCATGACTAGTATCATAAAAGGTTTTTCGTATGCTATGACAATATCATGATAATTTTCAGTGGGTTATGACTAGCATCATAAAGAGTTTTAGTAGACTATGACTATATATATATATATATATATATATATATATATATATACATATATATATATATATGTAACAAACTGGGAAAAGTTGTTGCGCGTTTCGTCCTTCAGAACCTCATCGGACTAAATTTGTTATGTTAGTACAAATACGCATGCGCACGAATGAGAGATGATGGGAAATTTAGATTCTTTTGTTATATATATATATATATATATATATATATATATATATATATATATATATATATATAGCCGAATTCATACTGAGGTGTCTAACTTTTTCGAAGTGGGCCAGATCTGATGAGGTGAATATGCGTGAGGGTCAACCATTCTCCATGGAATTTTTAACCATTAAAAATTAAATGCAAATTTAATTTTCTTATGAAAATTTTTACTGTAAATGGCATATTTTCATTTCTTCATATGGATGATAAATAAATTTAAACAAGTCTTACCAAAATCAATCAGCCTGTCATATCTGAAGCCCATATAAGATGAAATAAATAATGTCTAAGAAAAACAACTTCCAAGAAGCTATAATATATCTAACATTAATCTTAAGCATGACATATTATTGGTAATTAATTTTAAGTTAAAAACATACGAATAGTAACATAACATTAACATACATCTTATTAAGAAATAGAAAACATAAAGTGACTAAAGTCTAAGTGTTAAAATATTGGATTTTGACCAACACAAAACAAATTTAATTCACTAAGATTTTAAAATTTATTCATCTCAGATAACCAAAACAAATTTGCCTGCACTAAAGTGAAGGTTAAAACTGAGATTTGGACTGCAGTATGTAGGTCCGGTCTGGTTCAAAGGCAAGAGTCTGGTTCAAGGCAAGGGTCTGTTTCAAAGGCAGTGATTTTAGGAAGTGACAGGAAAATGCCAAGGTCAGAGGGCGGACATACAGTGCCGTTGCCATCTTTTGATTTCTTAAGTGTGTACTTTACATACTCTGATGGAAAATACTGGCGGGATGTAATTCTATGACAGGAAATGGAGGCTATATAAAATTTTACCGAGGGCCGTAATTGACCCCCGAGGTCGGACAATGGACATGCCTGATTTAGAGTCTTTTTCTTTCCATCACGTTTGTTAATAGGTATCCCACTCTGTGATAATAGCTTTTCCAGGAATGTTGAAATGTTGTAAGAGCCAGGCCGCAAACTTACTGTAGATGACCTTGCGATCAAGGTACACTCTAGACATTTACATCGTAGTGAACTGTTTTCTCCGTTGATCACAGTAGCAATTTTTATGTCAAAATAGTGATCAGTCTCGTTTGCTTTGTAAAATACACCTATTGTGTTCATATAGTCTTTTATTTAGATTCCGTGATGTTTCTCCTATATATTTTTGTAACAATTATTACAGGCGATGCAGTAAACTC
Source organism: Acanthosepion pharaonis (assembly GCA_903632075.3). Taxonomy (NCBI): domain Eukaryota; kingdom Metazoa; phylum Mollusca; class Cephalopoda; order Sepiida; family Sepiidae; genus Acanthosepion; species Acanthosepion pharaonis. The sequence goes on along the minus strand of CAHIKZ030001104.1, from coordinate 300,868 downwards.
CTCCTTCAGGTTTTATTGTTTTGTTTAGTATTGACTCCGTCTTTTATTGCTTTGGATGTAGCAGTAAAAATAATTATGCTGAATTTAGATAATTTTTTTTCCGAATGTAGATGTGATAGAGTTAGTAGGATAAGGAATTTTTTTTATTCATTTGGTTTTTCAGGAGGAAGCGTCTTTTGTTTTGTAAAATTTTATGGGCCTTTTGTTTCGCATTAAGTATAAAATAATTAGGCTACTACAGAAGTTTGAAAGTGTTTTCAATGTATTTCTCGTTTTCATGTAAATAATTCGGGATGCTTATTCTGAGTGCTCTTAATTAGAATCCAATGATTATGCCGGATTTTATTTTGTTGTTATGATGGGAATAGAAATTTATGAGGTCGTTTTTGTGGGTTGATTACAGGTGGACACCGAATTTTAAATATGGTGTAGCTTGATATCTAGGAAGAGTAAGGAATTGTGTTCATCCATTTCCCATATGTATTCTATTTACCCAATATTCTTCTTGATATATAAAAAAATATATTATATATATATATATGTTAACATCAAGTGTCGACATTCTGTTTCATGCCTGGATTCGATCTTCAAGCATGAAGATTTCGTTCAAGCATGAAACAAACTGTCGCAATTTGATGTTGACATCAGTATCTTTTATATTCTAATACACTCTATTCTTGATATTGAGCACTTTTATCCAGAAATATAGCATATGGTAGAACTATATCTTTATCACATATATACCCCCTCCTTCCTCATATTAAATATTATAATAAAAAGAAATATAAAAATAAATTTTAAAACTCTCCCTTGCCTCTCTAAACTCAAGCATGTCTCTCACACCATCGCTACCTTCTATGTCAATTTATATAAGCTTAATACTGCCCGTCAAAAATGTAAATTTTAATTTCATTTTTCGTTTCACCTTTTGAAAATGATGTCTGAAGATCCAGGGAAAAATAAAAGTCCCTGGTGAAATAAGTTATTACAATGGAGCCTTAAAGTGGTCTATTTTTCTTTAAATTAAATTGAATATATATATATATATATATATATATATATATATATATATATATCACTGCTACTAACAAGCAGGAATTTTTTTTCTCCTGATGATGACCATGATGGGCGAAACTAGTCGAGGAACCTAATTGAAATAATAAAAAAAATATATATTAATATAAAACCCAATGTGTCTGAAAAATTTAATTTTTTAATTTTTCAATATTTTATATATATATATATATATATATATATATATATATATATATATATATAATTATAAAACTTATTGCTTGATAACTACTGTACAACGATAAATGATTACTTACTCCATAACAAGTCCGTCTTGCAGACTTCTTAAGGATTTCGATTCTCATGAAGTCCAGCACAGTGTTGGCCTTGTGCTGTACTCGCCTCAAAGTAATTAATACCATAGATAGCTAGGTAACCAATCTTGCCTTAGCATCTCGAATTCAGTTACTTTATCACGGACGTGACGTGACTTCCCTCTGTTTTTTCTACAAATATTTTCATGGAAACTGTTCTTACGAACTTTTTCCCCTGGTGACACGACTACATGAATTTAATTTTTGACTCTAGATTGGCATCATTTTCCAACCTTTTATTGTTGAAATAGTTAAATACAATCACCACATCTTCTTCAACAGTTTCTTTTCTCGCACTTTGACTTCCCAAATTGTCACCAGGGGTCATTCTCTCTATACTACAAATAATGGGCGACTTCTCGCATCGTTCTCTTTTTCATTTCTTCATTTCAGCGACTACTATGTAATCTCTCTTAGAAGATCCGCGTCTTCCCATTTGTGGGAGACGCCATGAACATTATACATACACACACGCGTACGTACGAACATTCACCAAAGAACAGACACCAATGTTTACACACATACAAATGTCATTTTCCATTGTAAAATTGTTTTATTTAATACATATATTTGTTTATATATATATATATATATATATATATATATATATATATATATATATATATATATCGGTTTTGTTTGTCTTCTTTATCTTCAGTTGGACTTAATTCAAGTCCGACAATTTTTTGTAGTTGAACCTTTTAATATTCTACCATACAACAATATGCAGATATATATATATATATATATATATATATATATATATATATATATATATATATATATATATATATATATTATATTAGAATGTATATGATATCCAACATCGATAACACTACCAGAAGTTTCATGCAGTTAATGCAATCTTCAGGTGTGAATTCTGACCGTTATCTATCGTGTTCTCGTGATGGGGATTTAAAATTGGCTGTCCAAACTTGTCTATTTCAAATATATAATTAACTATTAATAATTTATATTGTTCAAATTCATAAGTTTTAAAGTTGGAAAATAAAAAATAAATTTTTAAAAAATTAAAAGAAAATAATTTTAAAAAAATAATTTGAAATTTAAATTTGGCTTCTGAATATAAACAATATATCAGGGGAAGTATGATACTCTCGTGTTTTTAACGTAATAATCCGGAGTTACATCCATGTTTATATATGTACATATACATATATAGATAAAGATGTATACCAAGAGAGCAATGCGTAAAAAGGTAGCGAGGAAGCCGAGATGCTGAAGCGGAATCTTTATTCTCTTAAATAAATAAAAGAATGTTGTTAGATTCGGAAGTATCTAAAGCAGCAACAAAAAGAATTGGCGCAGCTGATATTCTTGAGTTGATCACCGGAAAGTGATGTCTTCTGCCAGTCGAATGGAACGTCACTGATTATCATTTCGAATTGTCGAAAGGCAGCCACAAACACAAGAAGCAAGAAATACACACACAAAGAGAGAAAAAGCCAATTTGATATCTTGTGTATATAATCAGATTTTAAAGAGAGAGATTTATATACCGTTAAAGGAAAGAAGTCAGCTAAGTGGAACCTTCCTTCTTTTGTTTGTTTTTTTCTTCTGTTTTTTTTTTATTATTATTATTTATATCTGGGTAGTTATAGATCACCACAGCCTCGTTTTCACATTGAAATTCCCCAAAGATTCGGCAACATATCGAACGATAATATTATCCAAAATGGATAACCGTTTTGCCTGGTGGTTTAGAGAACATAACAATGCATCGTTCAATTATAATAACCATTATAGAATAATGACGATGAAAACAGGTCTAATATGATGCGAGGAGAATTCTGTTTGGTGGGATTCAAGGGAAATTCTCCATTACTAATTACTGTGATTTAAACAGTTCGATCCGACAATACCCAAAGGACATGTTTGAATAACACATTGAAACATAAATAAAATTCCCTTGAATAATATAGTCGACCATGTGGCATTTTTTTTCTATCTGTTTGTCATTATGTTTTTGTGCTTATAAAATCTGTGATTGCCATGTGGTATATATATATATATATATATATATATATATATATATATATATATATATATATATATATATATATATGAAATGAAGAAAAGAACAGTAAGATATATAATACGGTGTTCTTATTAATATTTTCATTTTTTTAAAAAAGTGCTCAATGCAAATCTACAAAGCATAAATATAAATTTAATTATTTAAAATATGGTTCCATCGCTACACAGGAATTACCATGTTTCAAAAACAGAAACTGAAAACTTCAAATTCAATTATAGAATTAAATTAAAGTCCTTAGTTCTGTTTCATTTTCAAGCGAATTTTGGATTCATAATATTAGTTTCTATGGATATGGGGAAATCCACTTATTTTAACAAGAGTCGGTAGGGTATTCTTTTTCACTGACTACTATTGTATCAAAATATTAGTTACTTTCGAAAAGAGATTAAGTCTAGGTAGGGTAGGGGTGCCTTTTTAAACAAATGATGACATCCGTTCAACGCATGTCGCGTGGTCTTTTTCAACGACAAAAAGTTTTTGGCACTTTTGTTTCGCAGTTAAATGTGTATTTGTATGCATAAAGATTTTTTCTAAAAGATTTTTTTTGTATATGAATACTTCGTATTGAACTACAATTTTAAAATATTATTCTTAATTTTAATTACTAATAGACTATACATCTTTTAAAACAAATAAATGTAATAGAATCACTTGAATTATTTAAATTATTATTAAATATCAAATATAAATATGTATATTTCATTTATCAGATTTTTTTAATTATATATTACTTAAGGAAACTTTTTGACAATGTCCGCAAAGAATAACTGTTTCATTTCTTTTACTGAGTAAATTTTTATTTGTATAAACCTAGTAATGTATAGTTTCTCATGTATGCACAATAGACATGGGTCATTTCATGACCTAAATATTCTAGCTTTTCTTATTAATTTCACAGTTGGTGTTTTATTGGTTTCTTGTGTGTGCCAGAAATATTTCGATAGGGACGTCTGATTCTGGTATTTATTTATCCTAAAAGAACTCTGATGTTGGTTAAACTGTTTTTTGAACTCTCAAAAGCAAAACTGCTCTCTATTAATCACCACAGAGATCCTTCCCTGCCTTCCATTAGATTGTCTGACGCTCAACTTCTTGAGAGCACCTCTCTGCGGCTGCTCGGTCTCACGTTGACTGCTGACCTGAGATGGAACAAATACATTGAGTCAATTGCTTTGTCCACCGCAAAGAAAGTTGGCTCGCCGTCGCCTCTCTCTGTCTTTTTTACAAATACTTTAATGGTAATTGCTCCGAGGAGCTGCATTCGCTGGTTCCTAGACTTCATGAATTCAAGCGCCCTACGAGGCTGGCATCCCGCTCTCACCCTTTCACTGTCGAAACTACTAAATGTAACCGTCTCTTCTACTCCAATAGTTTCATGTCTCGCACCTCTCGCCTGTGGAACTCCCTTCCCTTTTCCTGTTTCCCTGGAGCTATAATCTCCAACTATTCAAATGTAATGTCAATCGACATCTTCAGTTGCCTTGATCTATCCACTATTCTTCTCCTCATCCTTTCCTCTATCACTCCTATCTGATCTTGCTCCAAATCTTCTATAACCCCTTCCGTCCTAGTGGCTTCTCGCCTTGCTTGGGGGTGAAACGCTTAAAAAAAAAAAAACTTATGTCTTGTGCATCCAATGTAGACTTTTACGATGTCTGGATCCTCAATAGATGAGATATTGCATTAGTACGCTAATGATTCAGTGCGACATTTATTATTAAGAAGACAGTTATGAGAATTTCTGCAGTTACATAATTTTTGTTTATCTTCTCTTTTTATTATTATACTGTCTAAATTTCTTTGGTCATTTTTCTAAGTGTTTATTCAAGATATTAGCATTATGTTTCTTAATATTTTTTTTGTAAGTTTTCAGTACAGCTGTAACTTAATTTTAGGGTATTTTTATTGAAAATAGTACTGAGTTTACTATCTTTAGGAAAACGCTTAACGATTAATGCAAGAAATTTTTGTCCTAATTTGTTATTTACCATTTGGTTGTATAGGGGTGGATGCCAAATGATTTTTCTTCTGTTTTTTCTATGCTTTCCATTTTCCTTTTTTATATAAGTTAGTTTTGGGCTTTTGTAGCCACTATCTGTTAGAGTTTTATTATAGAAATTAATATGTTCATAGAAAATCTTATATATATATATATATATATATATATATATATATATATAAAAGATACAGAATTATAAAATTTATCGTCTGATAACTACTGCAGATAGATAGATAGATAGATAGATAGATAGATAGATAGATAGATAGATATGGACAGGCTATGATAGATAGATAGATAGATAGATAGATAGATAGATAGATAGATAGATAGATATGAAATAGAATGAGATAGATAGATAGATAGATAGATAGATAGATAGATAGATAGATAGATAGATAGATAGATAGATAGATATGAAATAGAATGAGATAGATAGAACCTAGGAACAAGCTGAAAAGAAAGAAAGAAAGAAAGAAAGTAAATCAGAAAGTGAAATATATATCAATAAACGTAAGAGCCTCGATAAGTTAACTTTGCTGGACTATTCCTTTGATTATTTCATTGATTCCTGTCCACTAATATTTTGGGTTTAGGACGGTAAATGAAACAGAAGAGAAACATTATATTCGTTGTGATTTACATTGATTATTTCGAACCTATGTCGGGGTCCTTATCGGAACGTTTCAGTCAAAACCGTCCAGACTCGACAGAGTTCCAAAAAGCACAGCTCAGTGTATGCTGAATTGTTTTTCACCCTACAACCTCTCGCTTCATTTATGTCAGATGTTCGGACGAACTACATTGCCTGTTCAGACCTTCACAGCTAGAACTTTGCCGAGCCACGTACATCCTCATTCCCTACATATTCCATTCTTGAGAAGGAAGTTTCATTCAGATAACTTCTTCCCCAGAACCGATGCATGGCGCAACGGACTAGAAGATGCTTCCCCAATCCCTACGATCTTAACAATTTCAAGTCGAGGGTCGATCATTATCCTACATATCCTCATAATAGGCACGTCTTATCTCTTACAACAATTTGATTTAGTAACCCTCTACATTGAGTGGCTCTAGAGTCTCGTTTAGGTGAACATTAGTACAACAAAAAAAATCCTCCTATTTTCTCCTTCTCCCTTCCCACTTCCACTTCTACTTTTTTCTCCTATTACCTTTCCTCTTCCTCCTCCTCCTCATCATCATCAACATCATCATCTTTCTTTTTCTCTCTCTCTCCATATCCTTTCCCTCTCCCTCCTTTTCTCTCTTCTGTTACTTCTTCTTCATCACTCCCTCTTCCTCCTCCTCTTTTGCCTCTCTCGTTGTATATTGAAACAGCGAGATCCACTTTTTGACAGTTCTCGTTATGTCTTGCCTATGAGTGTAAGTCTACACATTTAGTCAGCACCTTCCTCAGTATCACAGAATCCTGCAGCGCCGAGATCTCGACACCTTTTACATTTTCGACTTTTTATTTCATTTCATTTTTTTCCTCACTCACAGTTCAAATACAACAACGTTTATTGTCGCAGCCGTAATCATTAGGCTTCCCGCCGAAACAAATTCATTTCCTCTGTGTTCCCTAGATTAGAAGAAAGTTCCACTCAGACAGTTTTTTTTCCAGGTGCTATTACTTTATGCAACAAACTCACAAGAAGATGCTTCCCCGAACTCTATAATCTTAAGCTCTTCACTTCACTTCCTACGACATGCTCTTTCATTCGTATTACACATCGCATTTAATAACCGTTCAACTTGAGTAAGATTCGACACTTGTATTGGTTGAATTCTAGTAAATGAAAAAAAAATGTCTGTGCTCCCGGGAAAGGTCCGTGTATTCTTTCCAATTTATCATCAGTTGATGGTCATATTTCCGATCCAGCCAGTGTTTTTTTTCTTCTTTTTTTTTTGTCTGTGTGTGTGTGTGTGTGTGTGTGTGTGTGTAATGATCAATTGTTTTCTTTTCACTGAGATGAAGTACCAGTGTGGATGGCAAAGTGCCAAAGAATTTTATTCTTTTCATTTTCAAAGCTTATACCATTTATCTACATGTCAAGCTCAAACTACTTGCAGAGTTTCCAGTGCATAACTGTTCCTACCCTATCGTCTTTTGAGCCAATTTACTAAATTCACTTATGTGGTTGATTCTTTCGGCTTTTTTGTTCACATATGAAACAGCTGTATTTTCTGTCCTTTAGATTTTATATATTTTGTATTGATGTATTTTGATTTGCGCTACAATGATAAGGGATTTTGTATCTTTCTTCAGATGTCCTCTGCGTAACCATGTCTAATTTTCTTGTTTTTCATCTAATACAAGGCCGAAGAGCTACTCAAGCTAGAAGGTTATTGGCGGTTGAATCAAGGCTTGAAGAGGCTTAATATTGCAGTGATTAAGGAAGCAGCCAATAGGGGTTCTGTTCCATAGAGTAGCAGTTTTGAAAAGAAGCTGTGTGAATGAAACTTCCTCCTTACAAATGGAATACGAAGGGAATAAGCATGATTCAACCCTGTATACGTGGTATATTCGTCCTTAATAATGCCCGTCTGACTTCGTGAAGAGTTTTCTTTTCCTATCTTCCTTCCTTGTGGGCTTTTTTTCCTTGTCCTGCATTACTTGATATTTTTGTTTTTCTGCTCGTAGATTTCATGATAATTTTACTGCGCTGTTTTATGCATTTTTCAAATACGATTTCGGTCAATTAGTCGTCAAATCTGATAAGGTATTTCCGTCTTTCATTGTTCATTTGCTAAATAGTCAGTCGATATTGTATCCAGAACGCAGATCCTTTCGTTTAGATATTAGTCTTCTGATCTGCTGATTCATCAATCTAAGTACCCCTTGTTGTCCAGCCACAGAAGGGTCATGTAGGCGGGACTTATGAGACATGCCACATGTCCATCCGTTTTAACAAATTTCTTCACAAGCTCCATCATCATCATAATCATCATCCATTATTTGGAGGGAGAGGAAGGGGGGGAGAGTGGGGAGGTGAGGTGTATAATGAGTGAAAATATTTTTTCTCGACATTTCATTCTCGGAAAACTACAAAGTGGTGTTTTTTGAAAAGAAAGAAAGACATTTTAACAAAAAAGACGTAAAAAAAACATTTTTACAAATCAAGAAGAAAACGGGATAACGCTAACGTTTCTTTACAATGAACAGCAAAAATAAAAGAAATATCTGCGAAAAGCTGTTGAGTTTTATTTCCATTAAGAGCCCAAAACTCGGGAAAATGATAAAAGAATTAAAAAAACGAACAAAAGAGAATGTGAAATTGGAAGAATAAAAGAATAAAAGAATGGATGAATAAAAGAATTAAAATAAAAACAGTGTAAAAAGCGTTAATGAATCAGTTCAGACAGTGGCTTCGTGGAATTATGACAAATGTTTATTTCGGGTTTGTTTAATTTGATTTCTTTGTTTTAATGTTATTTTATTTGTCTGCTTTCCAACTTTGGACGTGTCTGATTAACAAGCCTCTTCAATCGCTTGTTGAGAGAAGCTTTCTCAGAATTTATCAAAACAAAATGCGTTTTTAATATCACAAGTGCTTTGCAACAACAGTAAATTTCATTATTTAAGTGCTTTCTTTCATTAAGGAAAAGGTACGTTTCCCTCTCTCTATTCTTCTCTTCTCTTTATCTCTCTCTCTCTCTCTTTCTTTCAGTTTCCCCTTCTCTCTTTCTTTCTTTTCCTCTTTCTACCTCAGAATCTCTCTTTTTTTCTTAACACCTTTTCTTTCCTTTTCTGTCTAATCTCCTCTTTTCCTTTTCCTTCCCTCTTCCTCTTTCTTCTTCTCTTTCTGTTTTCTTATCTCCCCCCTCCTCCACTTTTTCTTTTTGTTTCTCATCTTCCTCCCCTTCTTTTTCTCCAACCTCTCCTCTTCTCACCGTTCGTCTTTCTTCTTCTCCATCCCCTGATCCTTCATGCTTCTTTCTTCTTCTTCTCCTCCTCCTTCTTTTTCTTCTTCTTCTTCTTCTTTTTCTCCTCCTCCTCCTCCTTCTTCTTCTTCATACTTTACATCACCTCATCCTTTTTTTTTCTCTTTTTCCTACTGTTTCTCTATTCCTCTTTTTCTTTCATTCTTCATCATCATCATCATCATTATCATCATTTCATTGCCTCCCCCACCTCTTCCCCTCCCCTTTTCTCCTTCTCCCTTCTCACTTGCACTTCTTCTTTTTTCTCCTATTACCTTTCCTCCTCATCCTCCTCCTCCTCATCATCATCATCAACATCATCATCTTTCTTTTTCTCTCTCTCCATATGCTTTCCCTCTCCCTCCTTTTCTGTCTTCTGTTACTTCTTCTTCTCTCCCTCTTCCTTCGCCTCTTGCCCTCTCCTTTTCCCCCTCTCCCTGCATTTCCTTTCCCTCCTCATTGTCTTCTTTCTCCTCTTCTTTTTCTCCTCCCTTCCCTCCTGCTTTTCCTCCTCCTTATCCCTTTCTTTCTTTCTTTCTTTCTTTCTTTCTTTCTTTCTTTCTTTCTTTCTTTCTTCTCCTTTTTCTTCACATCCCGCTTCTTCTTGCTCCTTTTTTTTTCCTCTTCACATTATTTCCCTTAATTTTTCTTTTTAGTTCATTATTTTTCTTTAGTTTTTCTATGTCTTTTGCTTTTCTTTTTTTTTTGGGGGGGGGTCGCCCTCTGTTTTCTTTCTTTTGGTTTCAGTTGCCATGTCTTTTATATCTCCTTTTCTCTCTCTCTCCCTCTCTCTCTCTCTCTCTCTCTCTCACACACACACACACACACACACACACACACTATTTTTCTACTTCTCTGCCTCTCAAAATATCTTTCCCTTTCTGGACATGTTTTATGTACCGATCTATGCTTGTTCCCCCTCTCTATCAATTTATCAGTCTCTCTCTTTCTCTTCATCCGTTTTTGTTTTTGTTTACTTCTTATTCACTCTCTTCTGTATCTGTTTTTCTCTCTATTTCTGTTTGTGTGTGTGCGTGTGTACACTTTTTCAACCACAACACTAACTCAATGCAATTTGCCTTTAATTCGTTTTCTTCATCACTTCCTATATCTCCTCCCTTTCTTCTCTCTCTCCTTCTCTACCCCTCTCTCTCTCTCTCCCTCTCCCTCTCTCTCCCACACGCGCGTGCACACACACACACACACACTCGCATACACATAGTGACCTACTTGACATTTCTTACCTAATTCAACAAAGATCATTTTTCTTTCTTTTTCTTGCTATTTTCCTACAACTCTCTTTCTCCCTCTCTCTTTCTCTCTCTTTATATCTATCTATCTATCTATCTATTTCTCTCTCCAGTCTTTCGCGTCAATATTACGGAAGCTTTTCAATAAGCATCTCGAAAGAGGTTGTGGTTAACGAGCTAGTCTAAAAGTCAAATACTACTGTGTTGTGTGAATAATCCACACTTATGACCTTGTGCCAGACTAAGATTAATAAATGCGTGTTAGTACTGTGTAGTTAGATTTATGCTCAATGGATGCTTTATATTATTGGCCTTATACCAGACTTAGCGTGTGTCTACCTATGACCTTTCAACAGGTTAAAAACTTAACTTTCCCGCTCTTTCGCTTCGCCCACTCATTCATTCTTCCTTCCTTCCTTCCTTCCTTCCTTCCTTCCTTCCTTCCTTCCTTCCTTCCTTTTCCTCCGTTCTCGCATTCTCCCAGTGTGCGAGAGAGAAAGAGCAGTTTGGTGAAATGGATTGCATCAGGCTTACAAAAGACTTAAATTTATAAAAAGCCACTATAAATAAAACTGGGTTAACATAATAGAATAAAAATAAAATCTACGTCTTAGGCGCCTGCGCATACCATTGGCGCGCGCGTTCTATAAAGGCCATAACGTCACAGGCAGCAGTAATACAAAGTTTTACAAATTGTCGCTTTTGTTTTTATTTTGCAAAAGCTGAATACAAAGCGACATTTGTTAACGTTGGTCTTGATTTATTTTTTTATTTATTTTTTATTTTTTTAAATTACAGCACTTGGGTCAGATTGAAGACGGCATCAGGGAATATCACTAAACGTTCCGCTTCTGGCAGGCGATTGGAAGGCAACTTTATTTTTTTTATTTCTTTGATATTTAAACTGTTCTTCCTTTTTCGCAAACTTTATTAACAAACCTGTAAATTCCAAATAGAACAAAACTTTCTTTTACGTGAGTCGTGAAAAAAAACTGATTCCCAAAGTCTTGATTCGGTGCAATTGTCATGTGCCGTCTTAGAAATATTGAATGTATAGTTTCATTGCCTCTGAAGGTCACTTCAACATTCACCACCCCCACCTCCAAAAAATAAAGACTGTAAACAAATTTGAACTCTGTCAACGCTGGAAAGTGAGGATTGTCTAGCTAGAACACATGGGGGGGAGTAGAGTGGTGTTAGAACACATACGGCAAACACTCGGTCTATAACTTGCCTACGGAATCTGGTAAATAGTTTCATTGCCTCTGAAATTCTGCAAGAAGAATTGTGGTAGTATGACATGAACCAAGACAATCACAGTGAACTTAGTGTACATTACTGCGGGTACTACCATGAGTTTAGCACAGAGCTACCTGTTGTTCTTCATGTTCACTTAACGATTTTAAAAAGCTTGTTATCTCCGAATCACTATTGTTGTCGATTAGTGCTAAGATCACAATGTGCCTTTTCTTTTCCTGTAATCAGATAGGAAACTGATATGTTGAAGCTGCAAGTGACATATATCAGGTTTGGTAAAACCACAACCCGAGAACTACATTTAGTTCTTTTAAATTTAACGTGCAGCTCAAGGAAATATTTTAACTGGGTTCATTTTCTCCTCATATTTAAAGTAAAATGCAAATAAAAACAATCCAAGTCTCATGATTATTTACTGGTTAAGATCTAAGTAAATAAGTTTAATGTATAATAGCAATATGTGGCTTTGTACAGAAAGATGAAGAGCAGAGAAGACGGGACTAGACAGAGATACGGACGTCATTCCTCCCCGACTAGGGCAAAGGAGGCAAATTAACCTGAGGATAGGAGATGAAAAGAAACTGTATTTAAGTTACAATCTGAAGTTAACTGAAATTTCTGCCCTTTAGCCAAATGACTGGACAGACATGGCGATCACCACATGTCTCAAGTAGGAAATGAAAAATTATAAAGAAATATTGAAAAAAAAAATCTAGTGATATGCCCAACAGGAATTATCCTTACAAATTGTTTATAACAATATCAATAATGTTGATTATCATTATAAGGATTGTAAGCACTTCCGGTCTCACTGTGAAATTCTGGGAGCAAGCGGTTCAAGCAGTAGTTTGGTTAAAAATAGTTGTTGAGTTTGTTGGTGTCGTCTTTGTGATGTTTCAGCTTTTTAGTGGCCAGTCTCATATAATTTATCTCTCCACTATAAGCTGAGTGGAGCCAAGACATTTTGGCTAGTAAAAATTTTCAAGAATTAAAATCCTAAATCTAGATTTGGATGAGGCATTGTTTTTCACTTCCGACTCTGGCTAATGTAATAAAAATAAAAATATTTCTGGTGATCACGAGTTAAAGAGAAATTTTTATCTTGCGAATTTCAAATATCTTACGTTTATCGTATATGGTTGTTACATTAAGCCAATCCGATCACCACTGACGCGTATCGTCAATTGCTTATTTTATAATTAAGGAAATTCGTTTTAACTGAGACAGAATAAGAATTTAGCCATCTGACTCAAGCAACTGTTTTAATTATGCAGAGCAACACAGAATCAATTTAAATACATGCTATTAAAATTATTATTGTCGTTCTTTCAGTCACTAGTCAAGTTAGGTTCATTGAGAATGTCACGAGAAAGCACTTGAAGACTTAATAAGCAACTCTCATCATTAATACAAGACGCGTTCCTTTCTAATTATGTTGATATTGTTATTGATAAAAGACTCTCTCAACCAGACGCCATTAAACAAATTTAATTTCATTAGTCACCAATTAAAAAGATTTTACATCATTAATCTTTTACTCTTGGATAAAGCAAGTAACACAGGAATTTACATATCTAAGGTGTGTCATTTCTTCTGTCACTAATCTTTAAATTTCTGTCTATATTTCTGAGATGAGGTATTATGTACACTATTTACATTATTCGGACTCTTGTCCTCATCTTTGTCGCCATATTTGAATTTGTTGGTGTCATCTTCGTGCTGCTTCAGCTTTTTAGTGATCAGTCTCATATAATTTATCTCTCCATTATAAGCTCAGTCGAAACCGGTCATTTTGACTGGTAAAAATTATCAAGAAATATTTATGTACGCCTTGTATGCACAGGTTATATTTTTTTAATTTCGTTTATGTGAGATACGAATTGCTACTTTTATTCCTAATCAAATCAGGGAGCCATTCCTTAGTCATTTGTCCGTCAATTAAAACTTTTAAAAGGTTGACATCATTTTCAAAGTTCAGTGTCCCTAAAACTTGTCTTAAATGGATACGTGGCATTTGTGATTTGTCTGAAATTTTGATAAAACATAACAAAATACTGTCTGCATGCTTGTAAGAGACTTGCTAATATTTTTTTAGACATTTATGCTAGTCAGATTATTTTTACTTATTTCATTCCAAGCAAGACAATAAAGCCACTAAGACGCAAGATCTTACTGAGTGTGTCAGAGAATATGAGGAAAAACATTATTATAGAGAGAACAATAAAAGAACAAGAATTAAGACAGAAGACAACGATTGACATTGCATTTAAATTTTTGAAGATCAATGTTGACTGGGAAGACAGAAGAGAGTTACAGAGTCGAAGAAACTGTTAGCATAGAACTTACGGTTACATCTAGCGGCCATTTAAACCATAAAATGTTGGCACCTTGCCACCAATCTAGTACTGCGCTTAAATTCATCAAGTCTCGGCACCACAGAGGAAAGTCGATAAATTGTTAATTAAAAATTATTTGATTAACTTATAAAAATGAAGCAAAAACTTGTGTTAAATGTATGCGTAGCATTTGTGATCTGTCTGATATTTTGAGATATCATAAGTACTATACAGAATGTTACCTTCACCGGAATTTTCTAATTCATACGATACAAATTACTTTTCCTCCAAAAGTTTCTGCTTTTGTCCTAGTTCCCATATAAAAAATTATGTGTTTCAGTTGATTCGTTTGTTTTGTTTTTACGGTTTATCACCCGTTATCTAAAACCGAAACATACTTTTTGCATTAACGATGTTTTGGAGATAACAATAATTTTCCCAGATACAAGTCATACTATTTTACCCATAGCTGCGGGGAGAAGGAATGGATTCATACCTTTCCAAAAGGTATCTGCGGGCAAGTGAATTTACTGAACTCGACTGGAATTCGAACTCAGCTCCCTGATTTCACGTTCCGAACCGCTTTCAATTACACCACCTGCACATTGTCAGGTCACGTTGGAGGCTACCATAATGGAAACACTTAATCTGGGAATGCTGGGAAGACGCATCGAGGTTGTCCTCAAGGCCGGATATTTATTGAATAACTTCCGCTGATCTGTAAGATGAATATATGTACAAATACATTAGAAGAAATATACTGATTTATTATAATGAATATTTTTATTTATTTTTTTTTTCCTTTTATAATGTTTTCTCAATTATTTAGTGAGATAGTTGATAGATGAAAACATCTGGATAGGTAATCTCAGACAGGTAACAGGGAGGGTCAAGAATATAGCCGAGTAATTGTTGTAATACACCGTATGAAAAGAGATTGTTTCGACCGAGAAACCAAGTCTCCGAATCGGTATGGCTTTCCGAAACATCGAGATTTTTCCTGCAGAGACTTCAGACGTTAGCAACGACCTTTGAGACTTGAAGAAGCTTCTGACGTTAGCAAGAACAATGGCGAACAAAACCAAAAGCACTTGATAAAACGGATCTTTGATGCCGGAGATAAAAGAGACAAAGAAAGAAAAAAGGATGAGAGATTTTTATTATCTTTTTATCGACGGGTGTCGTTTTTCACGTGAAGTGTGCAGTTCGAATCGTTTGCGTCTGAAACAATGCAACTGAATCACTTGTTTCAGATTATTTACCAAGAACAGTAGACACCGGCCTGCAAATGACATTAGACTAGAATTTCTCGATATCGTTTTATTATGTGAGGTGATAAAGAAAGGTTCTTGGTCCGGCCAAGAACCGCTTGCAAAATTGGATTGGGCCGAGAACTTTTCAGTATTCCATTGCAAAAACTCAACACAGAACGATTTCGATTGATTGATTGATTGATTGATTGACTCGCTTTCTACGGCTTATCGACCTTTTGCAAGTTGTTTAAAACCAGAAAATATTTTTTAGATTGTAAGAATATTTTGGAGATAATAATAGTTTAGTGATACAAGTCTTAATAATTAACCCATAGCTTTGGGGATAAGAGGTTAATTCATAATTATTTTCGCATAAGGAGATATAACGAACCCAACTGGAAT
>CAHIKZ030001104.1:250000-282500 GCA_903632075.3 Acanthosepion pharaonis | reverse complement strand
TGTCATTATTATATTTTGACTATTTTTATTTATTACTTCTGTCTATTTTCATAGAAATTCTGATGTTCTGTTTTTTAACCATGACACGAGCGTTGAGTAATCAGCATTAAACGCAAAATACAAAACATTATAAAAACAAAAGCGACAAAAATATGAAGAATTTCATAATATCCAGATCATTTACTGTGTTGCAGATTTTACGAGTAGATCTTCGTGGTCTCTAAAGATTTACGTAAATATTAGGTTGGCCAGAAATTCCTGACTCACTTTGGAAGCGGAAAGAAAACTTTGTGGAACAACACCAACATTTATTCTTCAAAATAAAGTCCATCGTTATCGACGATCTTCGGTCAACGATCAGCCAGCATCCCAATTTGTCCCAGATACCAGCCCATTGGCTTTGAATAAAAAAACTGTAAACAAGCTTCCTTCACTTCATCAAAAATGTTGAATCGCTGATCGCAGGGGAACTGTGCCATTAAACGGAATCGGCCATAGTCACTTGGAGCAGTATCGGGACTGAATGATGTATGTGAAAGAATCTCCACACCGTCCATCTGTTTGACTTCTTCTTAGTCAACTTGGCAGTGTGTGGCCTCGCATTGCTTTGCTGTAACAAAGGCCGACCTCAAATGACCAAAGTAGGGTAATCCTTCTTTAGTTTGTCATACACACCGTGTATCTGCTGTTAATACAGTTTAGATATGATGGCGCGATTGTATGGAACAAACTCGAAATGCAGTAATCCTTGGAAATTCAGTCACACAGAGATCAAGATTTGTTGTTTTCTTCCCCCTTCTTAAGTGAGTCGGGACTTTCTGGCCAACCTAGTAATTACTTTGTATTACTTTATGGCCATTTTTGAATGTTGTAATATAATTCTCTAACAAGTAATGAAAGGTGTCCTGATGCAAATGGATCAGGTGTTCTTTTAAAATCCATTCAAATAAAAGTACCCTAATTCCCCGTGTATAATACGCCTTCATCCATAATACGCACCCCTAAAATTTGTGCTGAAAGTGAGAGGAAATGCTTTTACTCATAATACGCACCCCTTGTTTGGTAACCAAATCCTATAAATTGTACTTCTCCAATTTCATTACGGCCAGCATTTCCTACTCTTGTTTAACCCTAGAACACTAACCAAGGGTATATAGTACCCAGGACAAATTTTACTAATTTTAATTACAATTTTCATTACCTGATTTTCTTACCTAAATAATGTTTTTCAGTTCCTGTTAATGTTAACTCAAAGTAAAAAGTTAGAAGTGCCTGCATGTAAAATATTTCAAATAAAGATTTATATTTAATATTTTTTTGATATTTTTAAAATCGTGTATGATATACCCATGGTTAGTAGTGGTGTAACTTTAATTGATGGTTAGTGTTCAAGGGTTAAAAAATGATTTTAAACATTGAATAATATTATTCTAATTTAGTTTTATGATAATTCTATTTATATTTTATTTTACATTTGCAAGTATTATTAGGTTCATATGATTGTATTTGACATCCTTATAATCGCCGAATGTTAGTGTCAAATTGTCATATGTTTGTGGTGAGTAGTTATTTCGCAACTGAAATCAACCTATAAAACGGCAATGTTTTAAAGATTTTTTGTAGCTGTGCATAATACGTACCGCTAATTTTGCTTTTATTTTTTTAGAAAAATGCGTATTATAAATGGGGAATTACGGTATCCGACAAATTAATCATCATAAAAAAATAGATTCATACTTAGTAACATTTCAATTTGATGTAATCTGTGTACTTAGGAAGATTTCTCTGTGGATTAGATCGTTATGCTATTTCCGATTGGTATCAGTGATTAATACGTTCAAGCCAAAAATAAAAACCCTAAATTTCGAAACACTTGCAATATAATTCCATAAATCTCCCCATTTGACTTTCAGCTACGCTGATGTAAGCTTAGAAATTGTATATGTATCTTTGTGGGCGATCATGGTTCTCCACAGCTTTCTTTCTTATGTGGCTCCCAATATTTACCCCTTTACGACATTTCTATGTATTTGCAGTCGGTGTTCTGTCATTTGTTTATTCAAAACTAGTCAAAAAGTGCTGATTCTCCTGCCTTTAATGCGTCCTGTGAGTGTTACATTTTCGATGCCTTCCTTTCTTCCTCATTATGTAACAAATATTTGGGCTGTCCCTTTATCCAAGCAAATATCTAATAATTATACAATGATTGCCATTAAAATTGTTCTTACGAAAGTGAGACCTTCCCGGACTAAAATTTTCCACTAACATGATGCTTCTGGTATATAACTGGAGATTTAAGATTTTAAAAAAATATGAAAAATGGTTGTTTTTCTCTCAGGCGCAAATGCATTAAATATCATGGAACTACCATTTTATGCGATGAAGAATTTTCGTTGCAGGACTAATCAAAGTCAACAAAGTGTTAAAAGACTTTTAAGATTTAAAAATTTGATTATATTTGACGCCATTTGAAAAGTCAATATATTGAACTATTTATTCTTTATTCGCTTTTATCACCTTGTTTTTTAAAATCTTTTTTCTATCTTAATCTCACTAATTTAATCGTTTTTCTATTCTAATCTCACTAATTTAATCTTTTTTCTATTCTAATCTCACTAATTTAATCTTTTTCTATTTTAATCTCGCTAATTTCCCAACAACGCCATTCATTTTTTTTCTCTCGCTGTCTTCGTTACTCCCGACATTCTCTTTCTTCTTCTTCATCTTCATTTACTATCACGCTGGATATATATATATATATATATATATATATATATATATATATATATATATATATATATACATGGGTGTGTGCAAACAAAATTACAGAGATGGCTAGATTGACATATAGACAGATTATCTATCCCAGTATGTTCATATGTATCTATATATCTCAGGCCGTTCATATCTGTTTATCAGTCTAGGTCAGTTCGTTTATATCTATATATCTATCTCAGTCTGCCCATATCTATCTATCTATCTATCTATATATATATATATATATATATATATATATATATATATATATATATATATATATATGCTCATATCTATCTTCCTCGGCTTCTTCATATCTATCTCCCTCACCTGTCCCTATCTGCCTATCTATCAACCTGTTCATTTGTATCTATCTACCTATCTATCAGCCTGTTCACATCTATCTCAGCCTGTTCACATGTATATATATATATATATATATATATATATATATAGGCAGCAATCCGTTCATGCACATTTCATTGAATACGACAGACAAGGTACTTTATTTGGGTTTTTATACAATTTCTCATGCGATCTAATATTTTTTTCTTTTCGGATGATAAATTATATAAAAACTGTCCGAATGTTCTTTTATTCCAAACGATTTCGGCTATACTAATTAATTAATAATAATAATAACCATGAACATGGACACAATATCTTGACCGTGTTTTGAAAATGAAGACATTTTATAAAACATACATGCAACAAACTATTTCTTATTTAACAGTTAAAATATTCAATCCTTGAAAATGCCTAAATGTATAGCCGAAAGCGCTCGGATAAAAAGATCATTCAGACAGTTTTTATATAATTTATCATCTGAAAAGAAAAGAATTATTAGATCGCATGAGAAATTGTATAAAAAAAAATAAATAAAAGCACCTTGTCTGTCGTATTCAATGAAATATATGTACAAGGACTGGAAAAAATGATTGAAACACTTGTTAAATTAAAAGAAAATTTATTTAATATGGAGTTGGTCCTCCTTTAGCCTCACAGACAGCTTTAATACGTCTAGGAATGGAATCATACAGCTTCCTGACTTCATCCAGAGGAATTTTCAGTCATTCTTGCATTAAAACCTTCTCCAGCTCTTTACAACACGAAATTGGAGGATAGCGGCTCCTAACTTGTTGCTCCAAAATGAACCACAAATGTTCAATAATATTGATATCTTGAGATTGGGGAGGCCACTCCATGTGTTCTAGCTCACTTTCATGCTCTTCATGCCAATTCTTAACCACTCGAGCGGTATATATTGGAACATTATCGTCTTGGGAGATGCAGTCACCACCAGTGAATAAAGTATTGGCCATTGGATGAACATGATCTCCCAAAATGTTCAGGTAATATTTGCTGTTGATTCTACCATGCAGGGCAACTATTGGACTGAGACATTTCCGTGATATGGCGGCCCAAACTATCACTGTTCCACCTCCATGCTCCACTGTTCGAAGAAGGCAGTCAGGGTTGTAAGCTTCTTTGGGCTGCCTCCACACATAAACTCGGCCTGAAGTTGGGAAAAGAGAAAAACTGGACTTGTTTGAGAATATGACTTGCTTCCATTGGTCTGCAGACGTGGCATTGTGATCTCTGCACCACTTCAACCTCTTGAATGTTGCGAGTGGAGAGAAGAGGTTTCCTCACAGCGGCTCTTCCATGATATGCAGCCTTATGGAGCTCACGGTGAACAGTTTTAGTAGAAACTGAACTATTCAGATGGTTATTCAGCAGTCACTTTGGCCGCATTTGTCCTATATTTCTTTTTTTTTTTTTTTGCCACATTGTGTTTCAATGCACGCCAGTCTCTGTCAGTAAGTTTGCAAGTCCGGTCCGAATTGCTATGGTTGCTAGAGGTCTTGCCCTGTTTCTCGAATTGCATCAGTGTTCTTGACATGGTAGCTCTTGAAAAACCAAACAGTTCAGCAACCTTAGTGATCGAAGCTCCTGTCATGCGAGCTCCAACAATTTGCTCTTTTTCGAACTCGGAGAGGTCAAGCATTTAGCTTAAATTTTACTAAATTCTAGAAATAAATAAGACAAAGACAGTAAATTAGATAAATAAACGTACTTACAATAGATATAACCTGCAATTACGAAGTTTTAGTTAAAGTTCTTAATATAATTGGTCTTTGAAATATAGGAGTGGATTTTGCAAGTGTTCCAATTATTTTGTCCAACCCTGTATATATATATATATATATATATATATATATATATATATATATATATATATATATATATCAGCCGGTTCATATCTATCTATATCAGCCTGTTCATTATCTATCTCAGTATGTTCATATCTATCTACCTATCTCAGTCTTTTTGATCTTATGTAAATTTCTATTCTCCCCTTCATTTCTGTTTTACTTTCTCTTTCACTATTCGCTTGAATGATGCACTGATTGTAACAAGATTAGCAAAGCATGGCAATCGGCGATGTTGCTATTTCCTTAACAAACGAGGCTGCCCTGCACTTGTCCACGTGACGGTCGCACTGAAGCATAATGGGAACTTCATTAAACCATTACAAAATCTGCACCATAGCAATCGGAAGTCTTATTCATTTTTTTTTAAGCGAAATGGTGTTTGCTTCGTAGCTGAGGTGCGTTTTCCCCCACAGATTGAAGAAGTTGTTCTTTGAGTTTTTCTCAAAGCCAAGAATAAAACAATCTGACTTTCAAAACAAAAAAGCTCTCTTCTCTCGGGAGATGGACTCAGCGCCCTCTTCCTCCCCCTTGTTTGGCCAAATATATAAGAATGCTTTGTATCGAACGATTGCGAGCAAAATCATCTCACAGACAAAATTAGTAAATTAGTGCCTCACTGCTGTGATATTGTTTCAAACAATTAATCAATTTCATACATGACTAAGATATGTTGATATTTCATGACGCCGATGTTCGAACCCATATAAAGGCCATAAGTTAGTATGTTGATTTTCACGGTAAAACTAGCCCGATTAGAAGATTGGTAAAATATACAGAGTCCGTCCAAAAAATGTATACACACTTCAGGAAAGGAAATACCTGCCTTTCGTAGGGTTATCTATTGCGATAACACTCTACTGTAATATTTTCTTAACGGATGGCATTACTGTTATGTATGTGAAGAAATCTTACATTATTCGGACTATTGTTCTCAACTTTGTCGCCATGTTTATCACAACGTTTCGGCCGTTGTACGCTCCGGCCTTCTTCAGGTGTTTAGAATGTCGAACTGAACCCTTTATTTCGCTCACTGGGGTACACTGTTATAGTTCCACGTGCCATGTCTAATGGATGTCAGTTATCTCCTGTTAAATCCCCTCTCAAAGTTCTCCACCGCCTTAACCAGGTATTGAACTCACACTGTTTGAGTCCTGTCACTGGATCTAACTAACGCCTTAAGGGCGCATGGCACAGTGGATAAAGGCGTTAATTCAATACCTGCTTAAGGCCGTGAGAGAACTTTGAGAGATGAATTAACAGATAACAGTAATGAATGCCAGCGTGTCCTCAAAGAAGCGAAGTTACTGTTTGCTGATAGAATAAAACAATAGATTATTGGCGGTTCTGAAAGAGAGTGCTGAACAACAGCAAATCCTCAATCCCGCCTCTATTCAATCAATTCAAAGTCCTGGCATCTACAGCAGATAAGGTTGAATGCTTTGATCGGAAATTCTCTTCTAACTCAACACTCGGCTCATTTGGAGTAACCACACCTGATTGCCCCACCCTGTAGAACTGAGACTACACTGAGTGAGATGTACATAACCCCGCCACTGGTCTTGGACATCCTTTTAAATTAGAATCCTATAATACAAGTGGAGGTGATGGGATCTCAGCCGTGGTTCTAAAGAAATGTGTCCCGGATCTGGCTCCACTTCTCTCCAAATTCTACAACTATTGCCTCACTGTTTCCTGCTTTCCAGCTTGTTGGAAGTCCTCTGTAGTTTCTGTTTTTAAGAATTCTGGAGAACCTTCTGATCCCTTCTAACTATCGCCTTATTAGTCTACTATTTTTGGTAAAGTATTCGAGGCTTTAATCAGTGCTGAAGTGGTTAAACAACTTCCTTCTCACGACCTACTTTCTGACAAACAATTTGGATTCCGTTTTTCCCGATCTACCGCTTACGACCATCACTGAATACGTATATCAAGCTAATGATAATAACGGGGAAACTCGAGCCGTGGGTCTTGATATCACAAAGCCGTTTGACAGGGTTTCATATGCTGGTCTTCTACGTAAGCTTCAGGGCTACGGGATTACAATCATTCCTATCAAATTGCGAAATGAAAGTTGTTCTGAACAGGCTCGCTTCGAGATCTTTCACACGAAAGCGATTGACCCGCAGGGCTCTGCCCTGGATCCTATGCTGTTTCTGATTTTCATCAATGATCTTCCTGATGTCATCAGTTCCCAAGTAGACATTTATGCAGATGATACTACCATTTACTTCTGTCTTAATAGCAAATCTGTCAGACCTGACAAAGTTAACCTGACCGCTACTCTCCAATCAATGTTTATCTGGGTCAAGAAGTGACTTGTGAATTTTAATACCTCCAAAACTAAACTGCTCTCATTTAAGCACAATAGAAAAACTTCCCTGTCCGCCATCAGCATGGCTGATGCTTGACTCTGGGAGAGCGTCTCACTGTGCCTTCTTGGCCTCACATTTTCAACTGATTTGAAGTGGAACAACTACATTGGATCAATAGCTGCATCTACTGCAAGGAAAGTTGGTTCATTATGTCGTGCCAGAAGGTGTTTCTCGTCAGAATCAATCTTGCACATTTACAAATCCACCATTCGGCCATGCATTGGATACTGTTACCAAATCTGGTTTGGTGCTCTTCCTATTCATCTCGAGGTTCTTGACAAATCCAAAGAAGAATCTGCAATGTAATAGATCATGACTTGGCATCTCGACTTCAGTCACTTTCTCACAGACGTGATGTGGCTTCCCTCTGTCTTTTCTACAAATATTTTCATAGCAACTGCGATGGTGATTTTTCCCCTGACTATATTAATTTTCCACCGACTACATGAATTTAAGCGTGCTACTATACTGGCATCTAGATCCCACCCCTTTACTTTTGTGTTGTGGAGTGATTTCACAGTGGAGGTTTGTATTTGTACTAAGTCGGTCCTAAAATAGGTTCGACGTACAAAACGTTAGGAACTTGATATAATAGGCATTACGCAGAGTAATCGGGTTGTGGTCGCTGATACTTTTGTATTCGACTAACTGTCGTCCGACATCGACCGACTGACTGACACGTTACTCTTACTACTCCTACTTATTATAGGTGAGAGAGTCTATTAACTATAAATAGGTGTGTTCCACCATAACATGTTGAAATAGTTAAATGTAACCACCACTTCTACTCCAACATTTTCTTTTCTCACACTTCCTGCCTATGGAACTCCCTTCAATTTACTTGCTTCCTTGAAAACTACAATCTTCAAAAATTTAAATTCAACGTCAATTGTCATCTTCTGTTGCCTTGTTTTATCCTTTCCTGAATCTTTCCCAGTCTTTTCTCTCACTTTCTCTCTCTGTATCTCACCACGCGTACTAGTGACATTCCCCGCCGTGCTTGAGGTGAAATGATTATATATATATATATATATATATATATATATATATATATATATATATATATATATATATATACATATCTATACATATATAAATACATATACATGTATAAATATCTATATACATATGACTCTTTAGGATTTATTTTATTTATCCCTGCTCTAATTAGCGTATTGAGCACTCTACGTCTTAGCTTTATTATTCGCTTGGGGTTTGGACTAAAAACTTAAGGCACTGGACGATTTATTTCGCCATGTTCGGATATTTCTAGTTCTTTCTTTGTTTTCCAATTTTTTCCTAGGGTACCAATTTGTTTTAATATACTTCCGAGTTGGGCTAACCGAGGTTTTTTACCAATTGCTGATTCCGAGTATTATTAGTAGTAGAATATATATATATATATATATATATATATATATATATATATATATATATATTAGCCTGTTCATATCTATCTCTGTATGTCTATATCTATCTATTTCTCTCTCTCTCTCTCTCTCTCTCTCTATATATATATATATATATATATATATATATATATATATATATATATAAATATTTCAGCCTGTTCATTTCTATCTCTGTATGTTTATATCTCTCTATATATATACATGTCAGTACCATGCATGATACACGCTTAGGCGATCACATATCTTTCGATCCCCGTGAGGAAACCATAAGATTGAAACCAAGATAGATGATTCAACTGACCTCCAGATTTTTAAAGTTAAAAGCTCTACGTGTTATTTTTACTTTTATTTTAATTTTTCTCATATGTATGGAGCACTTTTTAATACTACTGTTTCCTGGTCTGATTCAACTCTGACCATTATCCTTTTATGTTTTATATATATGTATATAAGCATACACACACATAAACATACACTCGTACACATTTATATATATATATATATTAAGACATTTTTTATTTTTATACGTTCTTTTTATAGATACAAATATTTAAGTAAATGCTCTGTTTTATAATAAACAGTATTAACGACATTTATCGGCCTGAACGTCCGAGAAATTTTCATAGAAAATATGCGTCCTCCGACAGGAATCGAACCTGTATCCTATACAATTATTTTGACATTTTTTTATGTTTATATGTTCTTTTTATAGATAAACATAAAAATGTCCATTTCATAATGTGTGACGTCTTTTGTTTACATTTGGATACGCATCGAGCAGATATGAATGTACAAGAGAAAATTATGGAGAATTGTAGTTTAAAAACAGTAAAATCAACCTTGCTAACCAAAACGCTCCTCTATGGCACAGGCTATATGGCGGTTCGGTATAAGATACAGGTTCGATTCCTGTCGGAGGACGCATATTTTCTATGAAAATTTCGTTAATACTGTTTATTATAAACAAAGAATTAAAATAATATATTTGTATCTATAAAAAGAACGTATAAACATAAAAAATGTCTTAAAATAATTGTCTGTCTTTGTCCATTTCATAATGTGTGACGTCATCATACTTATTATAAAACCCAGGATGTGTGTGTGTGTGTGTGTGTCTGTTCGTTTATATATTGGATCGGATTTCCTACATTTTTCAACCGATTTCA
Source organism: Acanthosepion pharaonis (assembly GCA_903632075.3). Classification (NCBI taxonomy): domain Eukaryota; kingdom Metazoa; phylum Mollusca; class Cephalopoda; order Sepiida; family Sepiidae; genus Acanthosepion; species Acanthosepion pharaonis. The sequence continues at coordinate 272,577 of CAHIKZ030001104.1, read as the reverse complement.
ACAAAACTTCACAGGACTACGTAAAATTACCTTGCGGTGGTTCTGACAGCGCCAAAATTTGGAAAAACACAATTGTTTTTGCACGAAATCAATTTGAAAACACGAAAGGAGGACAACTCATATCGAGTTATACTTATAAAACCCGGGGTTTGTTGTGTGTGTGTGTGTGTGTGTGTGTGTGTGTGTGTGTGTGTGTGTGTGTGTGTGTTTCGTTTATATATGGGATCGGATTTCCTACATTTTTCAACAGATTTCAACAAAACTTCACTTTTTTTGACAGGTAGTGTTTCTTATTGTCTTGCACACTTTTTGAAACACGATTGAAAACAATGTTTTTGTTTGAGTTTGGGTTTGACCAATCGTAAAAAAAAAAAAAAAAAAACTAATTTAGACATGCGTGTCCGTCAGCCTTAAACAATAATTTTTGTCAATTTTATTTTCAGTCTTTATGATGGTCGATACTCTTACTGTTACATCCCAGGCAACGCCGGGCTCTACTGATATATATATATATATATATATATATATATATATATATATATATATATATATATATATATATATATATATATCAGTCAGTTCATATCTGTCTCTCTCAGTCTCTGTCTATTTTTTGTCGTATTCTATCAATATCCATTTCATTCTTTTTATAGTCAACTTCATCCCGCCTATCTATCTAGCGCTTCCTGTCTCTTGTGCGCATGCTTGGCAATGCAAATACGAGTATTTCTTTCTTTCCCATGAAGACACTTGAAGCACATGATTCTTACACACACTCACAGACGCATATACAGACATCCACACACAGTCACTTAGATCTTTGTATTTAACCCACATCTGTTAAACATCCTCACGTGACGCACATGAAAATCACGATGAACGCATCGAAAGGGTTGTACGATCTTTGCTGACACAATTCCACACACTGAAATATGATTTTCTTTTCAATACGATTTGATCAAACCATTTAACACTGACTTTAACGCGATATGAAGTGTAACCGCTTACTCTTTCTGCATGACTATGAACACTCGGGCAGATGTGATTTGGCGTGAGCTGATTTGGGAGATAGTGACACGAACTTCTCAGTGATCGACGGTTTATGAAACCTAGACGTGGGAAAAGAGAACAATAAAAATAATGATTTTCGGCTTGGAAAAAATCTAGGACGGTCCATGGTGATAATTCGGAAACCTAGAATTCATCAAGAGTATTTTTCTTTTTCTGTACAGATTTTTTTTACACATTTTTTTTTTCAGTAAATCTTAAATATATTTAAATAACAAAACGTAATCTGAAATCTTCGACAGGTAGATTTTTTAAAACATAATGAACCAGTTATTGTACAGATTGATTTTTTTTAGTAATTAAATCATTTACATTGATCGATTTGAATTTATTCTCATGAAAAAATCGATCTCAGCATTAGATTTTCTTCACCAAGATTTAATAACAGCCGGAAAAAGGGAGAGATGCTCTTTAAGTTTACAAACTGTCTGACATGTGTGTTGTGTGGAAATTCGGACAATCCTACCTCCAGCTTGCTGTCCTAACCAGCAAACCAAATATGTTTAATAGTAGTATTTTCTATTAATTTACTTCTTTCTTTCTTTCTTTATTTATTTATTTATTTATTTATTCAATTTCTGCTTTATTTTTTCTTTCTTTCTTCCTTTTTTTTTTTTCACTTTGTTTTCTTTCTTGTTCACGTTCTTCAGCAAGGAAATACCAAGTTAAAGCGCGTTCATCTTCTTGGTTCTCACCTGCATGTTCGGCCGCTTTTACCCACAGGAATCACTTCTTCTTTTTCGCTTCCTGCTTTCTTTATTCGTTTCTTCACTTTCTGTTTTCTTTCTTTTTACCTTTCTTCTTTTCTTCTTTACTCTCTACTTCTATTTTTCTCATTCACTTTCTGCTTCCTTTCCATCTTCATCACTTTCTCTCTCTCTCTCTCTCTCTCTCTCTCTCTCTCTCTCTCTCTCTCTCTCTCTCGCCTTCTTCCTTCGCATTCTGTACTTTTTTTCAATCAGTTCATCCCAAGAAAGGCGATAATGTCACTAAGACGCAAAGGGATTACTGGGAGTGAAAGAGAATGAGAGAACTTTATAAGGAACCAGACACCCAATCCTAAACAGGAACTGATGGATAAACCACTACTCCTGGGCAAAAGGTGAACTTATCTACTCCTATTGAGAAAAAATCAATTGTTAATAAAATTTCAGCGTTTCGGCTGAGACGTTTAGAAGTAGAGTGTTGAAGTAGACTTTAGAAGGAACCGGAAACCCAATCCTAAACAGGAAACAAGGGATAAACCTCTACTCCTGTTTGAAAGATCGGAGAGGATTGTGAACCGGACAATAGGCGAACTTATCTTCTCCTATTCGAAGCTCTCTGTTTCTTCACTCTCTGCTTTCCTTCTCTTTCATTCACCTTGTCCTTCCTTTCTTTCTTCGTCATATTATGCTTTCTTTCCCGCTTCCTTTCTTTCTTCGTCACATGATGCTTTCTTTCCCGCTTTCTTTCTTTCTCTCGCCATGTTTTTTCTTTCCTTTTTCTTCTCTCTCTATTTTCTTTCAATTTGGTTCATTTTCTGATCTCTTTTCTTTATTCTTCTCTTTCTATCGTTTTTCTTTCCTTCTGCACTTCTTTCTTTTTTTTCTTTCAATTTCTGCTTCTTTTTCTTCACTTTCTACCTTCTTTCCTTTTTGCTTCCTTAAATTACCCCATTTCTTATATATGCCACAATTCCCCCAAACAACCCTCCGCGGGGTTTGAATTCAGAGTTGTTCTTCTCCTAGACCAGATGCCATCCAAATCTGTTATGTTATTTACTCATAGCTAGGGGGAGAGAAAAAGAGGAATCATCAGTTTTTCCAAGGGTATTAGCACATAAGTGAATCTCATGGATTCCACTGGAATATATATATATATATGTGTGTGTGTGTGTGTGTGTGCATATATATATATATATATATATATATATATATATATATATATATATATATATAATATTTAATAATATAATAGGTCAAAAGTAAAACAGATATTTTCATATAGTGCTTAATATTAAAAAATAACAAAATAATATTAATATTAAAATAGACCATTGATTATATATATATATATATATATATATATATATATATATATATATATAAAAAAGATTTGGTGTTTTTTCCCCGACTTTTGAATTTCTTGAAATTATCCATTCTTAAAGGAGTCTGTTGTTTGAATAAGCTCATTTCCATTTTCTTTCAATTTTTCGCAATATATATATATATATATATATATATATATATATAATCAGTCACATAACCGGGTCTGGTCGTAGGTTCGCTGAGCACTTAAGCAACTCTATAAGACTCTGTGGCGTGCCAATACCTGAGTCTCTATGAATAATCTTCCTTCCCATTCCATTCAGTGTTGTTGTCCGCTCATGTTTTTATTCTATCTGCCTGAACTTTTTTTGCCTAATGTGATTTCTTATAGGATGGTAGGGGAAAGATTAATGGCTTTCATGAAATATCTATCATTTCAAGTTTAACTTCTTGATGATGGATATAAGGTTTCCCAACGCGCCTGTTTCTTGTTTGATGATATCTCCCATTATGTCATTATGATGCGGTCAACGTAGAAGATGCCAAGGATGGTTCTGTAGCATTTCATTTCTAATGATTGGATTCTTCGCTATAATTCTGCTGTTAATGTCCAAGAATTTACGATTGAGAAGGCCAATGTACGCAACAATTTGATCTCTGATGTTCTTTTCTTTTCAGAGGGTTATATAAAGGTCGTGAACATATTTCCTATCTTGTCGCTTTTTTTGCGTGTTTATATATCCAAATAAGTCTGCGTGTTTGTATATTATAATCTGATTGTGTATGTATTGTCTTTTGCAAGATTTCATCCTCCCCTGCTAATGTCTTCACTCCAAATGTATCTAAGTTGTAACGGAGTTCAGAGCAGCATTAGTTCTTAATGTTTATTCCAACTTAATTTCAATAAAAACAAAATAAACAGAAAAACATATGTATTTTCCTCAGTTTCTTCTTTAAATAATTTTATAATTTTAAACTTAATATATGTTAAATTTAAAATTGGTAATTTCTAATTATGAATGTAATAGTATAACTTAATATTTATTACTTAGAATGAATTCTACTTTAGTCTAACCCTAACATTAAAGCATTAAATAATTATTATAACCAAAGTTCATTGTCAAGTTTTTTGAATTCTCATATATTTGTATTTTGATCGGTCATTCCAGCTTATGTAACAGTGTTTCGCCTAGGGAGGGGTGTTTGATTGATTTGAACCTTTGAAAACCCCTTATTCTACATTCAACACCATCACTTGATAAGACACCAGAAGTGTTGAAACAAAATAGCTATTTTTGTAGTGATTTTGTAACATATTTATGTTATAATTTTTGAATATATATATATAGTACAGGTAAAGGTTTTTTTTTGTTTTGTTTTTTCTTTGTTTTGTTTTTTTGTCACGCGTTTCATCCGTTAGGGTTTCATCGGATTGGGCTTTGTTGACATACGAGAGACGCAGTTAGTTTCAAATATATATATATATATATATATATATATATATATATATATATATATATATATATATATATCATCATCATCATCATCATCATCATCTACCCTTGACTTTTTGTAATCGTAGGACGGATCCGAATGCAGAAGCCACACTAACTCTTTTCCACAGCAGACATCAGCAATTCTGGTACAGTCAGCCCTGTCCATTTTTTGATGTTGTCCAACCAGTTTTTAAGTTGGCATCCTCCTCTATATCCTTCAATGGTGCCTTGCATGATGCAAACTGTCGTGCCTTGTACTATATCCAAACCACACCATTTTTACCCTTTGGAAAAGCATGAATCCATCTCTTTGAGTCAAATATCATGTCAGACTGTTCTCTAGTTTTGGTTGGTAAGCAATTGAGGAGGACAATCATCATCATCATCATTATCATCTCCTTGACTTTTGTAATCATAGGGGAGATTCAAATGCAGAAGCCATATTGAATCTCTTCCACAACAGACTATCAATGGCAGCCATCAGCAATTCTGGTATAGTCCATTGTTTAACATTGTCCTGGTGGCCCACAAAACTTTCAATACTTTTGCACACAAACTAATTGTTTTTTGTTTTTTTTTTTTGGGGGGGGGGGTTGTTTTTTTTGTTCCCAATAGAAAATGCCAAAGAAGTTTTTTCATGCATTTGTTCTCAACTGCTTGGATCCTTTTCTCTGAATCTGCCAAAAGTGTTCACGTTTCGCATCCACATAGGAGAATGGAGACTGCCTGAGATTTGTAGAGGCTGTACTTTGTTTGAAAGCCGATTTTTCTCCTCCATATTGTTGCCAATTTGGCCACCGGTACTATGGCTGAGGCAATCCGTGTGCATTTCCGAGTTGCAGAGACCATCTTTAGACAAAATTGCGCCTAGGTATTTAAAACTTTATATATATATATATATATATATATATATATATATATATATATATATATATATATATATATATATATATATATATATATATATATATATATCCATTGGTTCCCCAGCACAAAACGTCACGCTACATTTTGTTCATAGCAGAAAGTGTAAGTAGCTCAGATAGAACTTTCATATTTTACATACATAACACAATGACTGCATCCTTTAGTCGCACGCCCATTGGGATCACCCAAAGCTGTTGAAATATAACGTGCTTTTGTTTTATAGAGACGTTATCTGTGTCCCATGTCTAACCATTCATTGAATATCAAAGTTTTCCTCCTCCTAAACTGGTTGGCAAATACGACTAAAAATCCAAGTTGCTTATTATTTAGCCCTTACCTGGGGAGAGAAGGTATTCCTTTCGCTCCGAGTCGCTAACCACTACACTATTTGCGCATCATCTCAAAATATGGCATCGTAAAATGTTTAAATTCATACGTTGCTAATTTCGACTTGACACGGATCAAAAAGCATAAAAAAAATCATTGTAATCATTTAAGTCATTTTTTTTTTATTCTTAATGTTGGTTTGAATTCTAAGATAAAAATGGGTAAAGTCAGTGATAAAAAAATAAAATTACTGTCGAATACTTAAACCATCGTTTGATGTCTGAAGACAGAAAAAAAAAATAAAAACCTGTAAATAAAAATTGCCCTAAATATAAAGTAGGCATTCTAAAAAAAAAATCATGTTTACAGCAAGTGTTTGTTACCTGTCACTAATTTCAAAGATCAAATAGATATTGAATCAGGTTTCTTTACACATATGTGATGAAAACCCGTTTAAATTTACAAGCATGCATATTAACAAGTGAAAATGTGAAAACCTTACATTGCCCACTGGCAAAAATGTATTCCGTCAGATGACGGTTAAGACTGTAGCATTTGTAAAATAATTGGCTCTGAGAGTATTAAATAAAGACAAACGTAACTGAGCCAACGTCTGCAATTGGGATTAGAAGAAGTAAAAGAAATCAAGATATCAAGTCTATATCTTTCTTTCATTTCTATCCGTATTGCTTTATTTTCATTCGCTTTAATTTTCGTTTTTCTCAAGCTTTCTTACTTAACCTTTAACCTTTTAGTCGTCACCCGTTCTTTCTTTTTCCTCTTTTCCTTAGCTTTTGTTTTCATATAAAAATAAACAGATAGGCAGTCCCTCGCCACTTCGTGGCTTCGACTTTCGTGGCTTCACTATCGCGGTTTTTGTCAGATCTTTTCATTAAAATTCATATCGCGGTTCCTCGCTACTTCGCAGTTGACTTCGATCTCCTACAGGGTTTGGGAAAAAGTTCTTGCCCAGATCTCAGGAGCAGACACACAGCCGGTCCTTCAGTTGATCAAGACAGTGAAAATAATACAGCGTTCACTCTGTCGTCTGAGTCAATTATACCCCCCTGTATTAAAATTACTGTAGGCCTATGCATTCGAGCACACCCGCAAATCCTTCAACACCAGGTGCAGCCGCTCGACCACTCGTGTGTGAGCAAGAACTTTTTTCCAGGACTGTATTATTCAAAAATCGGGCGTGGCGAAACTAAGGCAATTAGAACGTGCTGTTCACTGATAGGCCATTGTTGCGGGTGTGCTGTGGATCACTTGTTGGTGATGTGTTTGGCTGCGTGTTGGTACAAAGAAATCAGCAAACAAAATTGTTCAGAAGATAGTAAGTTGACAACAAACCAAGTACAAAACAACAAGGCAATAGTATTTGATTAAAATAAAGCCAATTATTATATTTGGCAACAAAACTAAAACTACATAGAAAGATATTTATCAAAATAGGATAATTGATTTCAAGGACGTACTGAAAAGAAAACATCAAATTAGTCTTATTAGTCCTTCCAATGAATAAAGAAATGTTTATGTAAATGATTTCAAGGCGCAGTAACCTTTGTTGTGCAGTACATCTCTTCATCATTGAACAAGATGCATTATTTTCCTAGGTTCACACTAGCCTAGGAAAATAATGCAACTTGTTCGATGATGAAGCGATATACACATAAGAACTGTGTGTGTCATTTTAATGTACAATCATAATATGATATTTGTAACATCCAATATGTCTTATTTTCTCATATTGAGTAATATAAATGTAAAGGTGACTACAGACTATTTTATGTCTAGAGAACTCTTATAATGTCAAAAGTCTTATTTAGAAAGCCGTAAACAGGTTTTCTATGCTCTAACTACGAAAATATTCGAGTTATATATAAAGAATCCTACTTCGCGGAAATCCACTTATCGCGGTCTGGAACTGATTAACCGCGATAAACGAGGGACGACTGTATATATATATATATATATATATATATATATATAAAATACTTTTACAAATTTTGGAGTTAGATTCCTCACACTAAAACAAAGACAAAAGTCCATATAAAAATATGTCCACAACTCCTTCGTTTTTGAGTTATTAAGTTTAAAGAATGTCTATGGTAGATGGTGCTGTGTTGCCATATAGACTAGGTTCCATTTGTCATTCATGTACATTTGTAGTTAACCTGTCTTCAACGTTTAATTTAAAGCAAATTTACGATGTTTTAGCGTCAGGAACCTGTCCCCAAAGTTTGTGAAAGTATTTTTCGATTGTTGCATCTTGGAATTTATATTTAACAACGTCTACCGTAATCTTTAAATTTAATAATTCAAAAACGAACGACTTGCTGATATATGTTAATATGTACTTTTCTCCTTGTTTTGGTATAAAGAATGGTTGTAAAAGTTTTCTTGATACACCCTATATATATATATATATATATATATATATATATATATATATATATGAAACTGACTGTCACCGCTTGGTGTTGATCGCAGTGTCCAGTTTTATATTTACACATGCTCTATGAGCACTTTTATCCATAAATATAGTATACTCTTAAAACTATTTTTTTATTATATATATATATATATATATATATATTGTTCAGAATTTACAATATACCATGGGAAAAGTGTTGTTAATATGGAAGACAATCAGTGTGTATATATATAGACAGTAGAGACATAGAAACGACACTGCATGCCGACTGGCAGTTTCATGTCATTATCCTCTGGAGATCAAAGAGGATGAATACGGATGAAGTGATTTCACCGATTACACTTTCTATATGTAAAATGCTGTTTATATATATATATATATATATATATATATATATATATATATATATATATATATATATGCAAAGTATGTTCATAGTCATGCAGAAAGAGTAAGCGGTTACACTTCATATCGTGTTAAAGTCAGTGTTAAATGGTTTGATCAAATCGTATTGAAAAGAAAATCATATTTCAGTGTGTGGAATTGTGTCGGAAAAGATCGTACAACCCTTTCGATGCGTTCATCGTGATTTTCATGTGCGTCACGTGAGGATGTTTAACAGATGTGTGTTAAATACAAAGATCTAAGTGACTGTGTGTGGATGTCTCTGTATATGCGTCTGTGAGTGTGTGTAAGAATCATGTGCTTCAAGTGTCTTCATGGGAAAGAAAGAAATGCTCACTTTTGCATTGCCAAGCATGCGCACAAGAGACAGGAAGCGCTAGACAGATAGGCGGGATGAAGTTGACTATAAAAAGAATGAAATGGATATGGATAGAATACGACAAAAATAGACAGAGACTGAGATAGATAGATAGATAGATAGATAGATAGATAGATAGATAGATAGATAATGGACTGGCGAATATAGATAAATATAGACAGATAAATAAACATGAAAAAAATAAAACAGATGCGGCAAAAGTCGGTATACAGTAATGTAAATCACATCCTTTACAGACGCCCTGAAAATGAAGTGCACAGCGGTGAGATCCGACGAATTTACTGTATACCTAATTTTGCCGCCCCTTATATATATATATATATATATATATATGTGTGTGTGATGTGTGTGTGTGTGTGTGTGTGTGTGTGTGTGTGTGTGTGTGTGGTTATGTATATAGGGATACAGACCGCATGGATATTAACTTGATCCTAAGCAATGCACGCAGGTAATACACTGATCCCAGGCAAGAGATCTTAGATAATCCATTCGTAAATAACGCCGTTATTTTTGACGGGTACTATTTTTGTTAATATTATTATAAGAAACCAATTTTTTTTTAACTTTGTATAAGAACTTGAATAAATTTCAACCAAATATTTTTGATTAAATCAGGTTTCAAGCAGGATCATAACGATAAACTATTGAAAACATTACTCAAATCCATTATATAATTAGACGAACCGACCTGGATATGACGAGAAACTACATCCGCGTCCTGGCTAAGACGAGAAACTACATCCGCGTCCTGGGTAAGACGAGAAACTACATCCAACAACAAGGCTTCTGATCAGGAGGCTTTGAGGAGCATGGAACCACCTCTTAATTGCTGGTATTCCTAGATCCACTCTGATCTAGGGTGGTAGCACCTGTTAGTGTCCCAGGTATGAGCAAATAGTTAACCCACACCAAAAGGCGTCAAAACACTATGAAAATATAAAAATAGCTTTTCGTACCAGCAATACATTTTTGAAAAAAATTTTGTCGGCATTAAATAACCCACTGAGGTTGATATGCCGTAAAACAAACCAAGCAAAACCTAATTAGATGATGTGATGTTGGAAAGGCCCTAGAGGATTGTTCAGCGACGGTCCAGGTTTCGCAAATTTTTTCCATATTTCCTGACTCTAAAATGACATTCTCATCAGGATTTAATCCGATTTAGCAAGTGATGATCAGCCTCAGCCTCTCCCACACTCCAATTTTCGGCCTTGTGCCAAAATTGTATTTTATATACAATAAATCTACACACGAAAATGACATTGAAACAGCACTAAAAATGACCCAAAGAACGTTTTATTAATGAAGCATTTCAAGAATTTACCAAGCCTTATTCAAAAGAAAATTCGGAAACGTTGCTTGAATTTCTAGTAAGAGATCAATATTTATTTCATTAAATGACATTGTATATTTCAATGTTTCTTTCCATATCGGGAAGATCTGGAATTTTTACTGAATTTTCGAGATATTGTTACTATTAAACTATTCGATAATCCTTTTCGAACTCGAATTCAGATATTTGTTATTTTTAACACAATTCTTCGATTAAAGTAATCTCCACTCTTTCTAAAATACGTCATAAAGCCGTTTACACTATTTACATTGTTCGGACTATTTTCCTCATCTTTATTGTCATATTCACGACGTTTCGACTATTGTACGCTCAACACTTCTTCAGGTAATTACGTTGAAATTTCGAATTGAAGAGGTGAACAAAAATTTGGAAGGTGGAGTTTCTAAAGAGAAGTAAATGAAACAGGGATATCCAGAAAAGGCATGGTACGTGGAACTAGAACAATCTACCCTGGTGAACGAAATAAATGGTTCGATGCAAAATTCCAACGTATATCACCTGAAATAGGCTGGAGCATACTACGGGAATATGACAATAATGATGAGGATAACAGTGTAACAGTGTAAATAATTATAATACCTGATCTCAGAAATATAGGCTGACATAAAGCCGGTGAAAATAAAATTGTATTTTTAAAAGGAATCATTGTCAACCATTATTATTTATTTTTCCTATTTACTTTCTTCATAATTTTCACGTCCATTTTATCGCAACTTTACACGGGTCAGCGACCTACGGTAGTGTATAGACAACGCAGGATAGAAATAGAAGATAAACCGCCGGTGAAAAACCTGGTTAACTCTACCAGCTGCTCTTACCATTTGAGAGATTCGATTGTTACTACGAATGGCGCTGTTGGGAAAACAAATATGGCGCCGAGAGTGAGAGAGAACGAGAAAGAAAGGCTGAATGAGTGGAGAGTAACCTTTTATGGTTAGATTTTACCTTCCGTTAATGTTCTCTGTAGTTCAGATGATAAGAGCAACTGGCACGGTTAACCAATTTTCCTTGCGACAAACGTGACATGTCTCTCTGAAAGATTAAACCTTGCTTCCGATCAGCACTCTCTACTCACTACTGTAGATCGATGATCTGAATAAAGTACCTCAAAAAGAGGTCAAAAAGTTACAGGTCAAAATTAATAATAATACACAAGCATTAACCTTGATGGTATTTCGAGCAGAAGCATTTATTCCGTTTTGGAATGATACATAACCCTAACCTTAACTTGTCACGTCTGGGCTTCTTTTGGGAGATTTTCAGCCATTGTTTTCTTTTACCAGCCACTGAAGTTTTTTTCTCCGACAAGCCCAAGGATTGAACTCATATCTCCAAACAACGAAAATGCTTTCTATTTCTAGGGTATATCAAAAAACTTTTTTAATCAATCTGGAAGCTCTCACGGCCGCCGACATTATTTTAAGTTGATGCTGTGGAGGACATATTGCATCTTTGGTGGCTCCTTCCTCATCTGAATCGTCCTGGGTATGACGATAAACTACATTCGGCAGCAAGGCCTCTAATTGGAAGATTGGAGGTTTTGAGGAGCGTGGAACCACCTCTTAACTGCTGTTGTTCCCATGTCCACCCTGACCTGGGATAGTAGCACCTGTTAGGGTCCCGGCTATAAGTAAATAGCGAACCCCCAAACAAAAATCAACAATATATTTGTATAGTAAAATTACCAGCAGTTTTTGTAGTGAAATTACCAGAAGTACATAGTATGATCTACAATCTATATATCTAAAAAAAACATACCTTTTACTCTGAAAGTTTAAAATTATGTACAAAATAGCATTAAATAACCCATAGAGGTTGAATGCTGCTAAAGAAAATCAACCAGCCAACTAACATGTATATGCACAAAAGCTGAGTCTTATCTACCATGTATTCAATTGTGAAAGCAGAATAACATATATCATATTTTTATTGCTTCAAATCTGCCAAGAAAATTAAATTTCGGCATTAAATGACCCATAAGGAATTGATATGCCGTTAAACAAACAAAAACCAATTCCTCATCTGAAAATCTTCAAGTACAGGGGTCTTTTTAAGCTGATGAGCGTCCATTTCTTAGTTTTATTTAAGGGACAAGTCATCACTTCGGTTTTGGGATAATAGGCACAGGTCTTGCTTCCCCTTCTTTCCAAATTCTTTGAACGGCTTCGGCGGCTTTGAGGCTCAAAGTTTAAAATTAATGCGTCCGAATCTCGATATTTATGTCCACCATTAAAAAAAAAGGTAAATGAATTAATCATGTGACAAGGGCACGTGACCGAGTGGTTAGAACGAGTGGTTAGTGGTTAGAACGTTCGCATTCTGACCATGAGACCCGGGTTCGAATCTCACCATGGTCGATTTGTCTGAAGGAGACTTCTTGATGTTAACGGACTGGAGGGGTCGATCTTTGGGAAACTGCCTGAAAAACCATACCACGGGTTGACCCAAGCCTTTGAGTGGAATTGCGTAGACGGAACCTTTGGGTACCGTCGATAGCTGTGCTAGCACGAAGTCACAAGTCATCGTGGCCGAGGTTTTGAGTGTGCTGGCCTTGTTCAAATTGTTGATCACGCTAGATAACACGTAACAGTAATTAAGGTCTGCTCAGCATAGTTGCAGTATAAACCACAGGTGGGCTCCGTGGATGCTGAATAAACACAAATGCGCCTGAGAAAGCGTCTGCAGTAGGGATTGGTTAGCCGCCCTAGTAGACAGGTATCCTCGACTACGAGTGGCCAACTATACATAGATAATATTAAGTTTATTTAATGATCTTATGTCCACTCTGGATGCCGATGTTCATGGCTCTCCACAGATTTCCTTTCTTTTTTTCTTTTTTCTATTATCTGTGATTTCTCATAAGTTTTAAAGAAAGATGATGGGCTGGTCTCGGCGGTTTTGAATTCAGAGTTGTCCTTCTCCTAGACTGACTTATACACAAGGCCAGAGACACTAATCTACTTTACTATTTAACCCATTGCTGGGTTCAGGAAGAAGCGATAGATAAACGTTTTTTCCCACGTGCATCAGTGCGAAAGTGAACGCAACAGATTTGCCTGGAATTTGAACCCGGTTCGCTGAACCCCCTTTCCGCGCCGATGGCAGTTACGCCAGCCGCACGTGTGACTTACGCTGTCGGTCCTGACCTGCTGTCTTCAGTATCAATCACTTTCTCACTGACGCTATGTTGTTTCTCTTTGCTTCTCCTATAAATATTTAAACGGCAATTGTTCTCTATTTACATTGTTCGGACAATTGTCCTCATCTTTGTCGCCATATTTATTACAACGTTTCGGCCGTTGTACGCCCCGGCCTTCTTCTGCTGGTTAGAATGTCGAACTGAACCCTTTATTTCGCTCACTGGGGTACACTGTTCTAGTTCCACGTGCCATGTCTAACGGATGTCAGTTATCAGTTATCACCTGTTAATTCCCCTCTCCAAGTTCTCCACCGCCAAGGACACATGGCACAGTGGATACTGCAAATTAAAACTGTTTTTTTTTTACATTTACATAAGTAGCGAAGTAATCATTCTAAGTAACTCGTTTAATCGAAATAAGTGCTGCATAATTTGTTACAAAATCTAATGGCATTGGAGATGGCGACTAATTCCTTAGTTCCTAATTATTGAATCCCTTTTTTCCGTTTTCCTTTTTCTCAAATTCTACTGCTTAAAATATTTACCGTAAAGTTTTACGTAAAAATAAGGGTCGCCCTATACACAGATAATTTTTTGAAAAGGTTAGACGTCATGTGTTTTCTGTGATCGGTTGCACTATACACAGGTAATATTGTCTGGAGTGATTAAAATTCATGCAATAATGTTCAGGGGTCACACTATACATAAAGTCAACTTATACACGAGTAAATGCGGTGTACGCCGAGTTGGTCTGAATAATCCCAAAAGTGGAAACGACGAAACAAGTTCTAGCTAAGATTGTTTAGGTTTCCTTTGCACTAATGCCGTCGAGATATGCATGAATATTCATGTCCTTACAGATAACCCCCCTCTGTTAGTAGCATATAAGCCAATAGAACCTGTTACATGTTGCTTGGAGACGAAAATCACCAAATAACCTCGATTTCTCCAAGAAATGCAATGAAGCAGACAACATGGCATCTCGACACAATTTTAGAGCTATGGAACGATTAGATAGTTTTGACCTGCTTCATGAGGAGATGGGCGCCGCCAATTAACCTGCATTGCTCGGAGACAGTTCATGAAGTGTTCAGTATGGTTAGAGTATAATTTGATCGATTTAAAATTTAATACTTATTTCCCCTGAATAGCAAATAAGACTAAGAAGATTGTATTACGCCAATGTTCTAATTGAGGCGGCCATGCTAGCCTTGAAAATCGGTATTCGAAATTTTAACTTTTAATAGGACTTTAAGATTCTGCCTGTCTGCAACCTTTGTACAAACAAACGCAACCTCGCTAGACTATCGTTACTCTATCGCTATTTCCATGACAAATGTTCCAGTGAGTTTCCAAGGAGCCGAATCACCAACATTACCCCCGTATTCTAAATGTAAGAAGAAGGTTCCACTCAAGTTTTTCACAAGAACTACTTGAGTCTGATAAAGAATGGAAATCAAATAAACAAAATTCCTGGTGCACAATCTCTTCTAGTTTTTCCTTAAAACACGAGCTGTTTTAACCAACACAGCTACCTGCGCACTCCCAATGTTTTCAGCTATCCCCAAGGCGTCTTGCGAGGCAGAGAGATTATTATTATTATTATTATTATTTTAAAAATTCTTTTTGACCTGCATTTGTTTCATAATTCCATACCGGGGGTCATAACCTATAACCCTGAAGCAAGCGAACAATGATGTTTCGTTGTTTCCACTTAACTAAACAAACGACAGCTATTAAAAAACTTAAATGGGCAAATCTCTTCGCAAGATATGAGCTGTGTTTGTTCGAACTATTTCGGGCTTTCTTTGTTTGGTGGCTTATCAACACCTCCATGGGTTTTTTTAATGCCGAAATCTAAATATTTTGTATGTAATTTTATGCTTTCAACTACAGATATTTTAGCTTTAAGGGTAAAGGTATATGTTTCAGATATATATTTTATAGATCATGAAATGTATAGTTGGTAATTTTATTATAAAAATGTATTTTCATATTTTTTTTTAATGTTGCGTTCATTTCCCTATAAAAATGTATTGTTTTTTTTTTTTTTCATTATAAAAATGTCCTGTTGATTTTTATTTGAGGGGTATTCACTATTTACCCAGAGCTGGGACCCTAACAGGTGCTACCACCCCGGGTCAGGGGGACCTGAGAACGAGAGCAATTAAAAGGCAATTCCACGCTCCTCAAAATTTCCACTCGCCCAATCAGAGGCTTTGCTGCCCCGGATGTAGAATATCGTCATAGGACGATTAAACCATTGTAGTTGTCATACTTTAAATTATTATTATTGTTGCTGCTGTTGCTGCTATTATTATTATTATTGTTATCGTTGTTGTTGTCGTTCTTGTTGCTGCTGCTGCTGCTGTTATACTCTAGTCGTCGTCATTAAAGTGTGCTTTTATCACCGAAAATAAAATGAAAACACAATATTGACTATATTTCCCATACGTACATTGTTTATGCAATGCCCCGAGGCGTGAAGTCCATTTTTGGTATCCAACTGAAAATGGTTGTCGTCCATTAGACTAGCAAGTCACTAATTGGATTCCTCAGTTTTAACAATAGCACTTTCGTTAATAGACATCAGGCTCAATTTTAATAACCTGCAATGCATTGTGGGATACGACCAGCCGCCCTTACTACAAAAACAAAAATAAGACTGTTTAGATTGTCTTTCCAGTTGCGAAGAATAAGTTGTAGAGTACTGAACAGGAGAACTTCATGTCAAAGGTTCAGGTAGGTGAAGCTCATTACGAAAAAAAACAAATACGTTAGGGTATATCACTTTTTATTTCAGCTTGAGAGCTTTGAACTAAAGAGATTTTTGTTTTTTAATTGTCTAAGTAAAACTCGTTATCGTGAGTCAACATATTAATAACGGTATCATTCCTTGATTTCCTGTAATTCTAGCAAGCGCGAAACGCAAACCAATTCGCTACTGCATAAGTATACATCTTCGGAGCAATTCTCTCGTGAAATGAGTTTAATCCTCACCAAATACCCCATTACAATGACTTCGTCTTAAAATTAAATTTAATAAATAATCATTTATTACCCCTCTGTTTACTTGCATACACAACTCTATTTTTTGTGTTTATATTCTAAATTCCACAAGCCTCAAGATAGAGCGTTAGTGTTTGTGATGAATAAGGTGCGGTAAAAAGTGAAGATTATTGGGATAAGGGGGCAAGATAAAAATTGACCTTTAACTTGAAGGGGATAAGACTATAGTGTTTAGTTTAAATGTGGCAATAATTTTGCCATTAATTCTTTTATATTTTCACCGTTTTATTTGTCAGCTTAAATAGGAGAAAATTCTATTTCTACTACGTCAGCGGAATAGACCAAAACATAGAGATTGCTAATTTGACCATCTTTATGTAGTCGACTTTTATGTTGACGTAGAAAAGCATTGGACATAAAAATATAGGTAGAGATATGAATGCTAAAATGATACGAATTTACACAATCAAAAATGAGTGTAAAAACGTTTGAAAGGTTTCAGTGTTGCCGAGAAGATATGCAGTCAATATTATTATGAAAAAAAAAGGTATGAAACCTAACATGACATTTTCTTAATTCGATTGCATTCGAACACTTTCCTAATTGCTTCATCACTGAGTTGTGGATTCATTTACTAAAATAAATCTTTATTAGTTCTAGTAATTATTTGTGTTGGGTCACCTCCTCCTAATTTTCGAAACCGCTACTTGGGGACGCTTTCCAGTACTATAAATACTCGGCGATATCTTTTCTCGTCCTCTTTTTCTCATTTTTCCGCATAGACGTCAACATGTAAATTTCTAGCGGAAAAACGCGTTCTCTTTTTTGGACACACATGAACAATAAACACACACACGTACGTATGCACCTTTCACTTCATTTTTACTAGGGCTTTCACCTACACCCAACTACACACACGCAAACAATTCACTAGCTTAAATGTTTTCTTCATTCATGTTCATCATTCAGTAATACAATATTCTATTATTTATGTAACCCTTTATTGTTAATACATTGTTGTTTGTATATATACATATATATATATATCTTGGTCCTTGTTCTTTCCTGACAGTTTTTTAGGTGGACTCATACTCTGAGTCTACCATGTTCATGTTCGTGTTTATCTCTCAACACGTACATCTGGCCCACAACAATTGGTATGCACACTTCGTAGAAGATATCACACAAGATCGAGTTTATGTTTTATAAGGGGGTGCTGCGTACACTGGCCAAGGTTCACAAACTGTTCAAGCTCCCTCCGCACTTTGGTAACAGCTGAAGTGCCAAGAATTAACCCCTCCGGAAGATAAGGTAAAGCCTAGGGAGACAAACACCTCCACTGAGTCTCAATCATTTCATATTAATTTTCAATCCTCTGGCACAGGAGAAAATCTGCACTAGTGAGATGTAGACATAAATTCAAGTCAAGAATATGTTGACAATTGTGAAGTTTCATTATGACGGTTCGTCATAAGGGATGCAGGTTCGAATCCTGTCAGAGGACGCATATTTTTCTAACACGATTTCTCGAATATTCAGGCCGGTAGATGAACTTGGATAAAAAATACTGTTTAATTAAAAAAACAGGGCTTCTACTCGAATAAGTATCCATCAACAATAACGTTTAAATAAAATAAATTAAAAATAAAAATATGTTGGATTTAATTCATTTCCTAAATATGTATATTTATATTTTTCTGGTTGCCTTCTACCACACTTCATTTTGGGTCTTAACTAAATTTAAAGAATAAACATTGAAATATAAAGAGGGAAAATTTCGCAATAATATACTACAAAGGAGAATTCTGACCCAGATTAAACAAGGACTCAGTCACAGTGGCTTCTGTGTCAGCAACATGCAGGTTTCCATTTCCTGTCACATAAAACATCGACAGTGCCAATTCCTGCATTTTTTTTTTTTTTTTTTTTTTTTTCTCTCACGAACTTCACGGCGGGAGAATGACAGCTTCCACTGTTGTTGTTATTCACTAAGCTTAGCTGACTTTAGCATCAGGTTACAAGTATGTGGTACCAGTGAGAATCGAACTCAGTACTGAGTAGTAACTGTCTGTTACGTCTTTTTTATTTACTCAGCTTAGCTTAGTTTGGGTACAAAGATTCAAATACGGGACACCTAGTGAGGATCAGAAGAGTGAAGTAATGGCACTATGGCTGACAAGCAACGTTCGGTCTTGTAAAAGCCAACTTCTTCGTGTGATCACATGGTTCACCATCTCTCCAAACAATTGTTTATCTCTGATTGCAGACGATCGTCTGTTGTTTTTTTTTTTTTGTTGTTTTTTTTTGTTTTTTTTCTTACCACGTTCTCTTCCCGGCGTTTCTCATTTCGCTGACTCATTTCCGTTTCTCCTCCAATCCATTAAACTTAAATTAATGACCACCCCCCCAAAAAAAAACAAATTCAGCCTATTCTCAGTCACGTGCTACAGCGCCACAATATAATTTTTATTTTCTTCCCTCTGGTGTCTTTTAAATGAAAACATGGAGAATGACAGCAAGAAGAATTTGTGAAACAATGAATGTTCCGACGGTAAAAAATAGAGAATAATGACCACCATGCGTACATATATTACGGATACTTACTTGAGGCAACAGAAATGTGGTGCTACAGAAGGATGTTGAGAATTCCATGGACGGAGTTAGCAATGAGGATGTCTTAAGAAAAATGGAAACAAAAAGAACAATTATACTCAGAATCAGGACGAGACACGTAATGAGGAAGGAGGGTTTGGAGAACTTAATCCTCACCGGGCATATTGAGGGCAAAATAGATAGGATAAAGCATTGAGCAACCTACCTGACGAGCTTGCGTGATGGATGGGGGAACAGGCGCGCGAGGCTTGACAAAGGGATAAACGCTGCTAAGGACAACAAAAGATAGGGGGGATTTATGGTGAGCCATAATCAACTACGTCCTAAAGGGATACGGTTTATAGATGAAGATTCATTTTTGAATTTATAAAAATGGAACTGTGTAAGAAAAACTAAAGGAAATTTAAAGCCAATTTTAACCAGCCTTTCTTCTTTTTTTATCTTAAAATATAATTTGAATAAATTAAATTAAATAAATTAATTTTATATTTACATTTCTAAAGACAAGTCCCCAGAGAAAATCAAATCGATTGAAAATGTAATTTGAAACATCGGAAAATTATGCCCTGAATCAGAAAATAAAACTAGACTTATTTTTTTTATTTGGATTGTTTGGAATTACTTTTTAATAAAATATTCTGTCGATTTTTCGAATTGTGAAAAACATCGGTGATAAATTTTTATTTAAGAATTATTTTCACTTCTGTAATTTTTAACTTTTTCTGAATAAATTCTTTTCTTCTGGACAATTCTGAATTGTCGTTTTTAATTGAGAAATATAATGTTTAACAAGGTAATTTCAAGATAAGTTTGCTGGCACAATGAAAATAATCAATGAAATGTACCCAGTTTAATCTATTATTTTGGAAGCGCGCAGGGTGGGGGTTCTTATTCTGTATTTCAGTTGTGCAAATCAACTTACCTTTTTAATCGAAAACAAGATCCAGACGTCAACATTTTAAAATAGTTATTAACTATTGTATAGACAAACAAGCTAACAACTCTCTCACTGATATAACTGATCGCCTTTCCTTGTTCTATCAAAAATCATATCACTGGAGACCTTCCTCTGCTTAAGACACCCCCCCGCTATTGCACTCAGAGAAATAGGTCATGCTAATAACTGATAAGTACAACTTGCCTATATATTTCTGAGATGAGGTATTGTAATCATTGGGGACACATGGCCCAGTGGATAAAAGCGTTGATTGGATCCAGTGATTTGACATAAAAGAGTTGTGAGTTCAATACCTGAACAAAAACTTGGAGAGATGAGTTAAAGGGAGATAACTGAGACATCTAAAAGAGGCATGGCATATAGAATTAGAACAATCTACCCCGGAGGATGAAATAAAGGGTTCAGTTCAAAATTCCAATCATCTGAAGAAGGCCGTAGTGTACAACGGCCGAAACGTCGTGTATATGGCAAAAAAGATGAGGGCAGCAGAATGTAAATAGTATAAACATGTACGACTTGTCTGTAATTTCTTAGATATTTTTTGGAAAGCCTACATAAATGAGGAAACCTTTCTTCGGTATCACATCAGCAGAATGTGACATGAGAGTGGAGACAGCCCTGACATTAAACAAATAATTTTGTGCTGAATTTAGCATCAAGATCCTGGTTCCAACAAACTTTAGTAGCTGGTGTTATTTTCTTTCTGAATTTTTGGGATAACGAGTAATCATTATTTACATGCGGACTATTGTCCTCATCTTTTTTTTCTTGTTATCACAATGTTTCGGCCCTTGTGCCTTCCTGCCTTCATCAGATATATGTCGATCCGGGTAAGCTACAAGAAACTTCGAACTGAACCCTGCCCATGTCTTGGTTATTGCTCGGCCCGTTTCCACTGAGTCCAAGTACAGAATGCCTGTCCCAAGGATTGAACTCATAATTACTATGTGACCAAATTACCTTTAACCTACTAAGCTATTGCTCCATGGAGCAATTCTGTGTGGAGAACTTGGAGCCTTAAACCTAACTTGCCTGCTGATGAATGCCATCGTTGTAGCTTCTCATGACTGACTGCAATCGCTGAAGCTTCTTTCTATGTTACAGCTGCTGCTACTATTGAATACCTGCTGTCATTGTCTCTCTTTCTTTATTGGTGGCTCCCATATCGTATTTATTTCTTTGCCGGACCTACTAAGGGGGTCCTCATAACTTAGGACGTTTAACTCTAATTTTCTTCCTTATCCAATATTTTCATTTCATTACACAGAAGTTGATGACTACCTTTTCCCTCCATACATGATCACCTATGCCTTATTTCATTGTCTCTCTTCTCAGCTGGTGTTATGTAATACGATTTGACCAGACGTAATTTAGTAACAGTATATATAGCTATATATATATATATATATATATAGCTGATCACTCGTATTCGAAGATACCCATCTTCTAGGGCGACTAGTCAATCCCTATTGCAGACGCTTGCTCAGGCACATTTATGTTTGTTCAGCACTCACACAGCCCACCTGTGGTTTATACTGCAACTATGCTGAGCAGACCTTAGTTACAGTTTCTGGGAAAGAGCGTGTTATCTAACGTGATTTGAACAAGGCCAGCACGCTCAAACCTTCGGTCACGATGACTTGTGGCTTCGTGCTAGCACAGCTATCGATGACACCCAAGGGTTTCGTCTACCCAGTTTCACTCGCGAGGCTTGGATCAACCCGTGGTATGATTTTCAGGCACTTTCCAAAGGAGTCACACGCTGAAATCGACCCTTCCGGTTCGATAACATCAGGAAGTCTCCTTCCTGACAAATCGACCATGGGTCTCATGGTGAGAATACGAACATTCTAACCACTCGGCCACGTGCAGTAACAGTACTATGTGAATATAAGATTTTTTTTGTGAAGACTATTAAATTGGCGGATTGACTGATTTGTTTTAAAGCTTATCAATCCTCTGTATTTAAATCTGAAACATATTTTGGATTGGAAAAATAATTATTTTTCATGGGTGAATATTGCATTAGACAATTCTACTATTTAATCCATAACTTGGGGGAGATTAATTCATACCTTTTCAAAAGGGTATGTGCCCATAAGTAAATGTAACAATCCTGACTGGAATGAAAAGTATTGAAAGAAACATCTTTCATTTTACTTATAATATTTGATATACTGAAGATCAGCTCTCTAAAGGTGACTATATTTACTTTACTTACTTACAAAACTGGAGTTATGTTAAATCTATTACGAACACTGCTGTCAAAAAATAAGGTTTCATTTTTAAGATTTCTTTTGTTTTATAATTCTGGGAGATGTTGAAGGATGCCTGTTTGTGATAACAACAACAAACATGAGGACATTAATCCGACTGTAAAGAGGATAGCTGTCTTTGTGAGTTCAATTCCTGGTTCGGGTAGTATAATGAGATTC
>CAHIKZ030001104.1:215000-245000 GCA_903632075.3 Acanthosepion pharaonis | reverse complement strand
TAACAAACAAAGTGAAAAATTTTATTAATCATAAATTCTTGTCTATTTTGATTTATAATAGTAAAAATATATACTTTAAACAAACTCATTATTTTATTTAAATAAAATATAAGACAGTCAACAATTTAATATGTCTTCAAAATTGGAAGCATATTTTATGTCTTCAATTAAATCTTGGAGATCAAAGTTAAAATAACGTCTCAAAACAATTCAGAAAATTGACAAAACTTTCTACATTTGAAGCAATGGTTACACATCTATAAATATCATTATATATAACAGGTTTGTTACACTACAAAAGAAAAAAATAGGACTGTTTTCTTAGTATGAGCACACGAGCTCAGGCAAAAAGCCAATATTTCAAATGATAGCTTATAAAACTGAGTTTATGCTTCTAACTTAAACAACTGGTGAAACAAAATCTTCCTTTCTGCAATCACTTTATTTAACCCGTGCAGAGCTAGATTAGTTAATATTTAAATAGAAATATATTTAATGTTCATATATATACTGAATTAGAGAGGAATATAAATGTTCAAAAGTATACATTCATGTAAAAAACTTGCTCATGAGACAATCTTATAAAGTATCTCTAATCACCCTAAACATGTCTGGATATGCTTTTAAAGCAATAAAAATTGTAGTTGATTTCTTAAATTAAAAGGGAGAGAGTGCTGAAAAATTGTAAAAAGCTAATGTTCATCAAGTTGGAAAAATGTGTCAAGAAAACTTTTCAGCACCCTATGGTATTTAGCCCCGTGTATGTGCACACTATCTCTATATGAGAGAGTATGAAAAAATGTGTCAGCCCAAGAATGGAATCATTAAAAAAAAAATAAAATAAAATAAATTTGGTATTTGACCATTTCATAACATTTTGAGAAGTGGATCAAACTGCAAATGTTTAACCACCCTTCATATATATATATATATATATATATATATATATATATATATATATATATATATATTTGTCTATGTATGTGTTTCTATCCTTATCTATTCAAAACAAACACACAGAATTATTGTCATATATATATATATAATATGAAATCTAAATCAAAAGGCTGAATGTTTATTGTCTTAATATTACCTTAATGATTCCTAGATCATCTCTTCATATGTGAATTTAATTTTGCCCACCATTTCTGTCTATCTTATTCTTAGATCTTTTCTTCTTCCACTGATTCATTTATTGACATTCATTTCTATTTAGAAACAGGCAAATAAAAAGTCAATTTCATTCATGATGTCATGAGGATATAAATGGAAAGAAATATTCAAATATGAACAAATATATATATATGTTATATATATTATTAATATAAATACTGATTGCCTTCATATATATATATATATATATATATATATATTCAATATATATATATATATATATATATATATATATATATATATATATATATATTATATGTAAATATGAATATATAGATATTGCATATTGTGATATGTGACAGCTACACACCTGGCCCAGGGTCGAATCCTTTAGTTACGGCGCCAACTGTGACGTCGCTCCTCCTGGTCGCTCCTCCTGGTTCCAAGCGTGCCGCTCCAACCCCTTGGTCAGATGATCACCAGCCTCGCCTTTCCCAACTCGCTTCCAATACCTGGTCACTAAAGCAACTGTACCGATCTCCGGTCTGTCTACCCCACGCTGTGTTTAGATCTTAGACAGACAGGACCAGCAGGGATTGGGGCCGATACAAGTTGAGTCCGACGGGGTGGCAAAACACAAATAAAAAAAAAATAAACTCACGAGACAAAAGATTGCTGATGAAAAAAAAAAAAAAAAAGGTAACAACCTTTTATATCTTAATGTCCGTTACATAAAAAACAAAATTGTTCTCAATTCCCAACCCGCTCTGTGGACTATGGCACCAAGCTTCTATCACATAACCTAAAGATTTCGAATTGCCTACTCTTTAGAATTGTGTATGTCGGAGTGTGGTTTGGTTCGACACTGGGGCTAATTTCTATCGATCATTCGCAGTTGATTCTTCTCTTTGACTTGAGTTGTATTTCTTCTTCTTCGTCGACTTAGGCTGGAAGTTCTCTTGTCTTCGACTTGGGCCGGAAGTTCTTTGTCTTCGACTTGGGCTGGAAGGATCTTTGCCGCAACTCAGCCGCAACTTCTGTCGTCCGAGGTGATCTCTTCTCGCTGCCGTCCGGGGCTGAACTCTTCTGTCTTCGACTTGGGCTGGAAGGATTTCTTGTCTGAGGATTCTTTTGCCCGCAAAGGGGCGAGTGAATCGGGCCCGATGGCGCGTTCAGGCTCTATCCCTGCCCGCGGTCCAGCTGCAACTCTCAACTCCAACTGATTTCTGTCGACTGGGGTCCTGCTTTTATTGACGCCGCAACAAACTGGGGTGGGTCTGTCGGCGTCAGGGTTTTCTCAAATAACTCCAAAAGTCGCATTATTTTTGATTTCCCATTATCGCTATTGTTTTCACCCCTACTTCCTCACAGTGCCTTTTGTGGGAGGTGCACACCCATCTCTCTTAGTCTCTCGTATGTCAGGTGACCGTTTTTCGACCAATGGTTCCTGATCGGGCATTTCTTTCTCTTCTTTTCTGCAGATCACGTGACCGTTTCCGACTAATTGTTATTGATCGAGCATCCTTTCTCCTCCTTTCGGGCGTGGTTACATCGTTCTTGTTTTAAAAAACAAAATCCAATTTTGCCTTTTCTGCACGTACGAAAAATGACAATCTTGGCTTTCTCTCACCTGGGCTCTGTCAACCAGCCCGCCGCTAATTAGTTGTGACTTCAGGAAAGAATATTGTCGCCATCTGTGATCTGAGACAATCGTTTTTTTCACCTCTTGTTTTTGTCAGACCCGGCAGTCAGAAAATCTTAATTTATCTGAATTGAAAATCTTTCACTTTATCAATGTGGGGGTTCTAATTTTAACAGGTCAGAATCTGTATACCGTTCCACCGGTCACTCCCCTCAACCCAAAAAACACTTTTTTCTCTGATTAAGATTTCGTTTTCATTGTTCCCCAAAATTTCCCTTTATCCAAATTGATAAGGTGTCTTTCTACGCAAAAAGTAGGTCAGATGTTTTGACCGATATCTGGTTTTCATCAAGCGGCCCGTTTTGATATCATGTCTTTTCCCTTTCTTTCTTTTTATTATTTCTAATTCTATTCTTCCAATTGTCTTTAAAAATTCGGTCAACATGCTAGCTAAGATATCTTTCTGACTCGTGTTTTTGTTAATGACCGCTTTTTTTGTATTTCTCGACCTCTCTTTTTCCCTTCCTTCTTCTTCCCTTAGGATCGTCCAAGTACAATCTTAGTGAATTATTTTCAACTCAATTATTTTCCGTTTTAAAAAAATCAACAACCTGTTTAGTAAACCGAGTAAGAAAAAATTAAATCATATTTCTATGAATATTTCTAATAATGCAAGGTGCCACAATCCTCCCCTTAACCACTCGGCCACCATGAACCTTATGGTAGACAAGGTCAAATTTACTGTTATAAGGCATGTCAGCGTATATGACAGTTCCGTATAGGATGCAGGTTCGAATCCTGTCTATGAACGAATATTTTCTATGAAAATTTCTCGGACATTCAGGCCGGTAAATGTTATTTAATACTGTTTATCTTAAACAGAGCATTTGCTTAAATACTTGTATCTATAAAATAACAACGTTAAACATAAATAAAAATGTCTTTAATAAATAAATTGTCTTAACATATATGTATATGTGAATAAATATATATATATGTATATGTGAATATATATATATATATATATATATATATATATGTGAATATATATATATGTATATATATATGTATATGTGAATATATATGTATATATATGTATATGTATATGTATATATATATATATATATATATATATATATATATATATATATATGTGTATATATATATATATATATATATAATGTTAATGTATATATAAAGTTATTTAAGTTTTGGTGCTACTATAATATGTGGCTCTACCCCGGTATCAAACACTATATTTTGTGTTCTACTTCATTTACTAATATAGTATGGCGATTGACGGCTCTATCTAAAACTATCGCATACCGAACAGATTGTTCTGTCGTAAAAATACGACTGCTGTTTCCTGGGTCAACTTGAAACATGTATAAAAAATATTTCAGCAACATTTTAATCCGATGGAATGTATCCAACTGATGTTAACGGTTTCAGAAGTAGAGGGATTCTGATGGGTCGTCTCCATTTCTTTCCTTTTATGTGAACAGGACACACCAGAAGTGAGGTGTGGTGATGGTAGAATTCATCATGATAGACCGCAGGTGGACGGCACGCTAGCTGCTATGAGGTCACAGTATAATTCATAGCGCGGTAAACCGCATACTATAGTAATAAATGAGGTAGCCCGCATACTATAGTAGCACCTATTTTTGTCTATTTCGAATCTTTTTCTTTTTTCCAGTAAATATTTATATATAAATTATCAAATATCGGAATACTTGTGCTAACCCTTTTCTATTATTCGTCGTCGTTTTTTACAGTTCATATGATATAGCCCCTTTGTGCTATTGGTGAGTATTTGTTGGATCTTGTGTTTTTCAGTTGTGTTGGTATGTGGTATGTGATTTATCAGTTATCAGATAAATGACACGTTGAACAGCGCGATAAAGTAGTGGTTGTGAAACCAATGTATGTGATTTTTATTTTTATCATTATTATTATTAGAGAAGCATTCACCAAGAAGTCAAGCGAATTGATAGACAACATCAGTTTGAAGCATTTATTTGTGTGTGTGTGTGTGTGTGTGTGTGTGTGTGTGTGTGTGTGTGTGTGTGTGTGTGTGTGTGTGTGTGGTTTATGATGGCGTTTATTAAATTATTTATGCGGGTTATTTTGTAACCTAGGGAAGGTTACTGAATAGAATAAGCAAACGAAGGTTGGTGATGAACGATAATACTTAGGACAAGAACAACACATATAAGATTCGCCAGCGGCGCGTAGAAAAAATAGTCAACTGCTAGAAGTGAGTCAACTGAATTCCACAATGAATTTCCAACTCTAAGATATCTACCAACCGCCCCACGCGGTCAGATGTGGCACAAGTCCGAATTTAATGTGTGTTATCCGAGCCTGTAAGCTCGACCAAAAATTCACCGTAGGCCCCGTATGAAACGAAGTCGGGTAGCTGTTTCCCGAGATGAGACTCTACCCTTCGACGTAGCCTCGTCTGGGCAGAGAGTTTAACCAGCACAGCTGGAGACGAATCTCCAAATCTACACAAACATACAGTATTTATTACTGTAATTATGTGAATAGGGACATATCCATTATCGTCCGTAGATATTCTACAACAGTAACCAAGTTGGCATTCACTGTTGTTTTCGTGGGTATGAGTTTTTTTATGTTGGCTGGGTTTTAATAGACGGAACTTGTAAAGTTTTTCCTATTTCGGTCAATTAGTTCGTCTAAAAAGAACTTCTGCTAATTATGTTTAGTTCGTATGTGAAATTAAGGATTTTTGACTTTGTCTATATTGTTAGTATAAATATGTCGTCAACTTAGCAAGTGTAAACATTTTGTTTGGGTGTGTTTGTTTTTGGTGTTTTGTTTTTGGTGTTTTGTTTTGTATTTCGTTTTCTTAGGGTAAAATATAAAACTCCAAAATTGCTAAGGTGGTTGGTGTGTCCAGGGAGACGTCGTCGATTTGAATATAAACTTTTTCTAAACGGTCATAGAAAAGAACTTGTGTGATAAAAGATAACATTCATTTTTTGAAGATTTGTGGACTTATATATATTGCTATGACGATGGATATTTTTGTTTCATGTCCGTATAACCATTCTGAGCATAGCTCATGTGAACCGAGAGCTTAGGACCAACTTAAAAAAATATCCAAATGTTGGATAATTTTTGTCTTTATTTTCACCCGAAATTAAAGTAAACATTCGAAAACGGCTCATGATCAGACATAATAGACATTCAATGTCTGTTATATTTAATAATAATTATATATATATATATATATTGACACTGCATGGTGAGTGTTAGTTATATGCTTCAATTTTTAGACCAAATAAAGCGTGAAGGTGCCAGTTCCCATGCAGTATTGATTCCTATGTCCACACAGTATAAATGCTGTTTCCAATATTGAGCTATAAATACAGCAAAATTAAAACTATATATATATATATATTATTACTATAAAACTATAAACATTATATTCAATAGATACACGTGTTTGAGTAGACGCCCCGTTTTAAAACACTGTAATTGACTTATATATACCATATGAACATAGGAATCAACATTGCATGGCGACTGTCAGTCTCAGATTTGGTCTAAGGATCACTTTAAGTCGTGAAAATGACACTCACCATGTGTGTGTGTGTGTGTGTGTGTGTGTGTGTGTGTATGTATACATGTATCCTGTTTTGTTCATATATTTCTGTCTCTTCCACCACTTTGTTCATATCTATTTACTGCCTAAAATCATCCTGCAGCATGAAACTGCTTTGAAAAGAGAAGTGTTGAAATTATCGATCTGTCCTCACATACACTTTCATCGATATTAATTTATTCTGTTCTACCAGGAATCAACTAATTATGTCCATTGATCGAATCCTTCAAGCATTTTTAAGTGCCAGGAAAGTCAAGGCGAAAGTGTTAGTGTAAAAGAATTTCCAAGAGGAAATTAAGCCTCGTGTGGCTTTTGTAAATAAAATGTTTATAAGTAAATATTCTAATTTGTGGACGATATTTGATATGTTACGTCAGGTTCCTTTTATTTTTATCCATTTCTTTTTCTTTCTGTTCACAAAAATTTTCATTATTAATTTTCGGCTTGTTCTTCTTTCATCTTATAGAGCTTGTTTTTATCGCAACACTCAAGCCGTTACATTCTGACGCCTGTTAAAGCAAACAGCGTATCATGGGAATAAGTCTCTGACTCTGTGTAGGTACGGTTTAAATTTCTGTGGCCAAATCTTTCAAGACGGCATCTATATCAGACGGTTTCTAGAGATGCGAGAAACGAATTCAAGTCTTGCTATAGGTTATTTCTTTATACACGAATCACACAGCTCACTTTCACGCTCATCGAATTTAACGAACCGAACGTTGCGATAAAAACAATAAGAAAGCCAACCCTGTCAGACATTATACACACTTCTTGGGCTATTGGGACAGTTAGCTATCGTAATTTTCCAAGCATAGCTTAGGTGTGGCACAAGGCCGAAATTAGGGGGGGAACCCAGTGAGAATCGAACTCACTACCCAATCGTAATTGTTCTAGCGAGACAAACTTGCTAACCATTACACCACCTCGAAGTGCCCGGTGGGTGGGGGTCGTATAGCTATTTAGCTCTTTGTTTTGGGACCCACTGTCCATTTCACAGCCCCTCTTCTTTTTGCGAAATAATGTGTTAAAGATAGATTCTGATCGGAGACAGGGTTGCGGGAAAATATCTTCATCATTAATAACATGGCATTTGGAATTGTATTTGTCTGATCTGGGCCGTAACCGACATTTTGTCTTGTAATTTTACCTCATTTTCTCCACTTGCTTCCCTGTTCGACATTATTCGGTGTCGGCGCGTGTCACATACCCAGACAAGAGGTACTACAGTCACCACTTTATCTCTTCTTACTAACTGACTGTTTTCCTTTACATACAGGCTGTTCATAAAGTTCGTGTGCACTTTAAAAAATTCATAACTTTATTTGTATTTGCGATAGAAATAATTTGTAAAAAGGATTAGAAAGAAAGAAATCTATATTTTTTAAGGTTTTATTAAAATTTTATTTAAGTTTCCACATATCCTCCATCATTAGCAATACAAAGAGTAACACGATTTTGCAATTCACGAAAAACATTTGCCAACTGATTTACAGTAATGCCTGAAATCACATTAGTTATTTTAGCTATACTTAAAACTAGGTACATTAAACTTTCTACCATTTTTTACAGATTATTTCTATCGCAAATTCAAATAAAGTTATTTTTTTTTAAATGCACACAAACTTTATGGACAGCCTGTATAACATATTTAAAGACTTTGCATTTCTGTTATTATCATAACGCGCTTCGTAAAGCTCATAATGTAAATAACGTTTCGGCTAGTTGCCATGTCGACTGTATTACTTCGTCTGACGGCTTCTTTTCTGGTATTTACCCACAAGGCGGGATGTGACATAAGGCCGGTTTTATATGGGGTGATTCTGATGCCGTAGGCTCGGGCAAAAAAATTCTCTATATACCCCGGATACATGAAGTCGGGTTTGTCTACCTCTCCAGGCGAAACTCTACCCGTAGACAGAGCCTCGTCTGGGTTCCTCTCTGCCTTTGGGCAGAGAGTTCGACAAGTCAGCCGCGAGCCTGGCAGCGAACTGCCTGACTCCAAACCACTTCTTCTTACCTCTGACCTGCAGCTCTTTCTTTATAGTTATGGACTAGTCCACATAGTCACCGGGGGTGTACTATTTACTTCACAACATCCCTCTTTTTGAGATTAATACTTTTTATAAATATTTTATTTTTTATTAGTGTTAGAATCTCCCCGTCTGCTTTCTGGAGAATTCACCAACGTACTTGGCTCGTTTCCGTCTCGGATTTACTTTCAGTACGCTTTCTTTTCCTGGAACTTTTCCTTGTAGGTTCCACGACTTGTTGTGGTGCTGTCTCATTGAAAACATCATTAAAATTTTTATCGGTTCTTCCAATGTTTCAAGTCTTTCCTCGATTAACCTTTTGTCAAATGATTATGGTGCCTTTTATGTTCAAATGTTTTCCCTTTTACCATATAAATCAACTTCCCCATTCTTGCTGATATTATGCCGTCTTCCCACGTTTACCATTCTGATATGCTTTAAAGAACACTTTATCGTCGACCTTGAAACTTTTAGTGTCGTTTTAGTGTCGTTTTTCGACTTGGTAATAACTTATTGAACACCGATTTTTACTTTTCTAACAAACATTAATTCCGCCGGCGACATGTCGGATAGTGTATTGGGCTTAGGTGTTACACGGTAAACTTTCAGAAAATTTTGAAGTGCTTCCTCATTTACTTTCTCAAGACTTGCTTCCTTTAACGCTCTTTTGAACGTTCCCACAAACTGTTCCGCTTGTCCGTTCGACATTGGGTGATACGGCGGGGTCATAATATGCTCAATGGAGAACATCTTACAAACGTCTTCCAAATATTTGCCTGTGAATTGCATGCCGTTATCAGAGATTATGGTATCTGGTATGCTATATCTCGCAAACAGTTCATGCAAGTCTTGACCTGTGTATGGTCAAGGTTCTATCTTTGTAATATGTAGTTTCGCTGCCAGAACATAACTTCTGCAAGCTTTCCCTATTTTTTCAATATCTTGGTCCATTTTAGTCCAGTATACGAACTTCTCTTCATCGGTTTCATTCTTGAAATACCAGGATGTCCGCTATGAAATCCTTCAATATTTCCTTCTGTAACACACGAGGTATTAAAACCCTTTGCCCGAACATTACTACACAATTGCATAGCGAGTAGGCGTTGAAATCTGGATTCCGTTCTTTGTTACTTTATTTCAATTGTTTTTTCTTTCTTTTATTTCGCAATAAAGACGTCATTTCCGCTTTTTCTTTTATTTCTTCCAGGATAACCGTGGTCTTACGTTGCACAAAATGTTTTTTTTATTTACATTTCGCTTTTTAGTGCCGCAATGACCGTGTCCTCAAATGGTTCCATAATTTTAGGCATTAATCTTGATAATCCATCTTCATTAAGTATAAGTTTCCCTTTTGTTTCCATTTTCTCCAAAACCTCGTTGTTGCTTACGTGTTCGGTCCATAGTATCCTTAACATTTTTCTTCAAATCCATTGGCATTAAAAGACTTGATATTTGAAATCCCATGGCATTGAAAGACTTTCCTTGAAATCTGGTGGCATTGAAGTGCATGACATTCGCCAAATCCCTATTATTTGCACCGAGAGAATGCGAATGTCACCATTACATCGTACTTATTAAATCAGTAACAATCTTCGAAACGTGCTGACCCATAGTGTACACGTTTTATGTACTCAGGCGCGGTGTATTTACTTGCTTAAACCGAAAGAGAAATAACATTGGAAGAGATGTGTGAGCATTAAACGAAATAATTAATTCGATGCTGGAAAGTTTCTCTTCCCTCTACTGTCAAATCTAGTAGCTCTTTTATTACCACCGGTTGAAAGCATCTGAGATGAATGACACTGGTGGAAAATATTGAGCAAAGGAGTGGGGGTTAAATAAAACTTACTTTCTTGAATCTCAACACAAGAGAAATACAACGAATCATTCGAAACGTTATAATCGACATTTAGAATTTCATATCTATTCACCTTTAATCGTTCCATTGTCCTTCGACTGAATATTATCAACTTCTAAACTGTAATGGATATGGCATAGAGTAGTGGATAGCGGCTCAGATTGAAGAAGCGGAGAGCCGAGTTCCAATTATAGTCGAAGCCATTACATTCAATTACGTGCTAATACCCTTGGCAAATGTATGAATCCTCTTCTTCTCCCCCAGCCATGGGTAAATAGCAGGACAGATCGGGTTCTATAGCGTTGAATGGCAACTGAGCTACCGCAGAAAGAAATGGCAATCTACTGCGGGAAAAAACAGCCTCGTCAGTCATGTATCGAAAGATACATGATTGACTAAGCATGTATCACGTATTGCACATAACTGACTGACAGTTTTAGTATTTGTCAATGTCAACCTTTTGACACTATTATTGGGATACCCACATAGAAGAGAGGGGTATGTGATTTTTAACTTCATCTAGAGTGTTTCGTGTTTAATGACCAGCAACAAAATCTATGAGATATGGTCTTCAAGGTGACCGAAAGGGAATGAGTGGATCAGGGGTCTTGAGGTCAAGCGACAACAAACGGGATATTGATGATTCCCAGTTGCTGGTCTATATTAACTGTCACAGTTGGGATGGAAGTTATCAGTTATGATTCGCCCTTGGGGAAGAACAGACTATCCAACGAGTAGTTCTGATACCGCCCGTTCGTGTTGCCAGCCACGCGTAGGAATTATGAAATAGGCAGAGAGATAGGAGGAAGAGTTGAAGCAAAGAGACGGACTGTTACTCCAACATGGCAGAAATTGCACCAGGTGTCACCTAAGGAAGACCAAGGAAGCGAAACCCTGAACAAAATGTCTAAATACATTAGAAACCGGGTTGGAGTTCTCATTTCTCGACATTGCATTTATTTTCATCTTTCGTGAATGTGCAGTGGGTCCATCTCGGTTTTTGATGTATTCCAACACGAGTAAGTATTAGAGATGCAACGTATGTTAGTCATGCCTGTCGCCATATTTGGAGTGATGTCTTTTGTGTGTGGTTTTCTTTTTCTTTTTTCTTTTTCTTTACTTTTTTGGTTTCGCCTTGTGTGGGAGTGTTGTCAAATTCTGAGTTTCCCCCAATCGAACCCTGATTAAATCAAAAAGAAAATAATAAAAGTGCGAATAATTTTTTGAAAAATGAATATTAACACCACGTCTCAAAATCTTAGATAAAATCTCAGCGCTAATGGATTTTCACAATGAATATCCCTTATTTTTTAAGCTTAAAATGGAAATTGTTTCCACTTCTCCCACCCGCCATTTCTATTAGAATAACGATGATGTTTGGATAATGAATGTGATAGCAATGAGTCACCCACTCAAAAATACTTTCTACCTAAGCATACATATGACAAAATCTCATGCAATCAGCTACAACAGCTTGGAGGCACGTGACATATACAGGTCTCTCGATCTTTATAGAACTTTGCTTTACGCCAATTCGCTCTTACGAAAGTCCTGTATAAGTAAATATTTTCCCTGCTATCCGAAATGGCATAAAACGAAGAAGCAATTACCGTTAATCTATATAGGAATTTTTTTGGAGTGTTCCCAAGCTGGCAAAATAATCTTCTGTGTCCGCCTGCTTCGAGTTTCGCCATCTGCTATGGCTGAGGTGAAATCTTTTAAAATATGACTTCACTGATTTGCCTCTTATAATATCCTACCTTTTTTTTGTAACTAGTAAAAAGAGTCTGTAAATCATAATGAAAATGTAAAAAATATGTTTTGGATCTGGGAATACTTAAAGTATATTCATATCAATTAATAGCAATTTCTTCTTTTGCCTTACACACACACACACACATATATACACACACACACACACACACATACATACATACATATATATATATATATATATATATATATATATATATATATATATTATATATATATATATATATATTATGAAATGGACAAAGTCGGACAATTATTTTAAGATATTTTATGTTTATATTTTGCTAACCGAAACGCTCCTCTGTGGCGAAATCGGTTAAAGGCACGTCAGGCTATGTGACGTTTCCGTATAGGATACAGGTTCGATTCCTGTCGGAGGACGAATATTTTCTATGACAATTTCTCGGACGTTCAGGCCGGTAAATGTTGTTTAATACTGTTTATTATAAACAGAGCATTTACTTAAATATTTGCATCTATAAAAAAAGAATGTATAAATATAAAAATATCTTAATATATATATATCCAGGTAAGATGAGAACAAAGGAGTACAATACCAACGTTCGTAACATTTAATTTAGAAGAGGGCTCAATACAATGTAGAGCAATATTATTTATCTTAGGATATTATATTGAAAACATATCAAAATTGACGTGTTTTCGATG
This sequence comes from Acanthosepion pharaonis, assembly GCA_903632075.3. Classification (NCBI taxonomy): domain Eukaryota; kingdom Metazoa; phylum Mollusca; class Cephalopoda; order Sepiida; family Sepiidae; genus Acanthosepion; species Acanthosepion pharaonis. The sequence goes on along the minus strand of CAHIKZ030001104.1, from coordinate 232,284 downwards.
TAATATCCTTATATATATATATATATATATATATATATATATATATATATATATATATGTATGTAAAAACAAAAACATGTTGAAATCGCTTACACAATAGCTTTCATGTTTCGGTACTACGTTGTACCATTTCAGGCGAATGGTAAGTGACGGCTGATTAAATAATTTAATAAGAAGCAAAATGTTACCTCTTTTCCAAAAGATAGTGGTGGTTAAGAAAACACAAGGTCTGAATCAAAAATAGACTTTTGGGTTTGTCTTGATCAACCAATTAAATGTCAGATCTACGCTAAATAGAAAATTAAGCTCAGAGGGTGGAGCTTTTCTGTGGAGCAGTTGTAATTCCGAAAAATGAAATTGTTTTTGTTTGTTTAGCGGCATATCAACACCTTATGGGTCATTTATTGCCAAAATTTAATTTTCTTGGGAGTATCTTTAATTTCTTTTACAAAAATGTATTTCTGGTAATTTTTATTTTTATTTTTTACTATATATATATATATATATATATATATATATATATATATATATATAATAAAATGAAATAAAGAACAAATTAGAAAAAGAATCTCAATCTAACATGTGTTACGGCTGGCGCAACACAAAATAAGAAGAACCAGATTCGTAGAAATTAAGCTTGAAGAAAAAAGATTGCAGATTTTATTTTACATATAATACAATATATATATAGGGATGAGGTTTAAAACAATATAAGTTAGGAAATGCTAACAAGTTACTAAGCGTGCGAGAGCCCAGAAAGTAGTTGGTTTAACGTGTAAAAACTATACACGGGAGGCGGAGAGGAAATCCACTGTAGTTAAGATTAAGGCGACGGATAGGAATTCGTCGCTAGGCAAAGAATTATTTTCTTCTTAAAAATAGTTTCGTCAATAATATCAAGGAAAAACGGTGAAGTATTTACCGATAGTCTTTTCTTTCCAGAACTGTAAGAATTTAGATTCTTTCGGTCGAAGCTTTGTTATTGAATCAAAAGGACCGGAGTCGACCTCAATAGTCGTGGCTGTGGGTCCAGGAGGTAACTGGCTAGTTGGTACGAACTCTTTTTCTATATCTTTTTTTGTACCCTCTAGAACCCAGTAGAAGTTTCTAGAGACTTCTAGAAAGTTCCATTCTATTATTACGAAATCTAAGAGGTTTAGTGAATGGGAGCTTTTCGTAAGGTAAAAAGGGCATCTAGTAGCTACAGATTTAAGTCATCATTTTAAGTTAGATTTTGTATTTTATAGTGTAAGTGTAAATAGGTGGGGCAAAATGGGGCCTCGTAACACATGTTTCACCTTCACTAAGGCTTTGTCAGAGATCGTAAGTAGAAATGAAAAAGAGTACCGGAACGTTATGTATTTTGGGGAAGTTTTCATTGGTCAGACATGCAATATAAATGCGTGTGAGGAAAATTTAGGATGTTTGGACAGTACAGAGGACTTAGAAGAGTTGGATGAGTCGAATGGTGATTACGAACGTGTTTGGAGCGATCATTAGTAATGGCAACATTATGCTTCCATTCATTTTCCCACAGGGCCTCAGGTTCAACACGGAGTCCTACATCAAGTGTGTTGAGGAGGTAGTGCTTCCCTGTGTCAAAAGGCTAGAAGACCTTAATGTCTGGCAACAGGACTCTGCACCATGCCACACAAGCAGGGAAACCCAGTCATGGCTGTCAGACAATTTCTGCGACCACATCACCCCTTAAATCTAGCCACCCCACTCCCCAAACCCTTTGATTATTATGTGGGTTGCACGTTGAGTGAGAGACCCCAAAACTCCTTGTAACACCAAAGATAAACTGAAAACAAGGATTATGGCAGCGTTCATCAACTTAAACAATGAGACCGTCCAGGAGAGTTGCAGGAAATTCTGAAGTTGTCTGGAGTCCGTGGCTGAAGCTAATGGCGATTTTATTGAATAAATTGACTCTTTAGTATTTCAATATATTTATGCATAATTTTGATAAATATATCTGTTAAAATGAGATGTCAGTGTTATTTTCATTTTCGCGTAATTTAGACGACAATTTATCCATTTCACCCTCTATATATATATATATATATATATATATATATATATATGTGTGTGTGTTCACTCGAACTTTCGCAGACATTAGTTTCACTCGTCAGGGAACTTGATTGTAAAATAAAATTTATTTCTAGAAAATAGTAATAATTAACAAAAACAATAATATATAAATATTCATTTGAAAAACTGCTAAAAAGTTATTTTAGATATTTCAAATGTGGTTATTACCATAACTCCCAACTCCAGTCAAAATTGTAACTATTGGACTAGTTACGATTTCATAGATAAATAATAATATTCCAGTGACAATAGCGTGAATGAAATTGGTAAATATTGAAGTTTTGGTGAAAGTGCATTCATTATCGAATAAATCGACTTGCAATGTTAGAGTAGAAGTGACTGGCCCTCCTTTTTTTCGAAATTTTTAGGTCTTATGTTACGTTTGTTCTTTTTATCAACAATATTCTACAATAGCCAGTTTGTCACTTATTTTTGTTATTTTAACTTTAAATAAATGCAAAAACTTCGACTAAGATTTGCAATTTTTATATAACACTATCTTTCGATTTGCCTAGCGTCAATTTTCATAAAATAAGGATTATGTATATTTGTTGAAGTAGAACTTTCTAAGAGAAAGAATGATTGATGTAAGTGATTATATAATACCCCGGAAGAATACGAACAGCGATAAGAATTTCGAAATAAATGTATTCGAATTGAAGACAGATGCAAATAATAGAAAAGAAACCTACTTAGAAAAATGCTTTGCTACGATTTATATTTACATTTTTGTCTGTGGATTTCTATTCAGGAAATGTTTAATAAATGGAAGCATTTTCCGAAAGCAGGTCGAAGATTGTGGAGGGATGGAATCCTCCATTCCATCATTCTTACTCTGTTTTTCTTTCTTTATTTCTTTTTTCTTAAAGTCCTTAATCCTCTCTTCTTTTTCCCATTTCATTCTTTTGTTCTTTCTTTTTTTTCAATTTCTTCTCAATCAGAATTTACTTTCTCTTTTCTCTTTCTTCTCCAAGTTGTCTTTTTTTTATTTCGTTCTCACTCTTTCTATCTCTCCAGTTTCCGTATTTCTTCTTTATTCCCCCCTCTCTCTCTCTCTCTCTCTCTCTCTCTCTGTTTTTTCTTTATTTCTCTCTCTATGTATATAATTCTTTCTTTCTATTATTTCCATCCTTTTTATATTACTCTTTTCCTCCCTCTTTCATTCTCTATCTATCTATCTATCTATTTCACTCTGTTTATATCTATCTATATATTTCATTCTGTTCATATCTATTTCACTCTGTTCATATCTATCATTCTGTTCATATCTATCAATCTATCTATTTCATTGTGTTCATATCTATCTATCTATTTCACTCTGCTCATATCAATCTATCTCTGTCCTCCTCTTCCTGTCACTTTTTATTTCAGTCGACCAGCCTCCTTTTTTTTCTTCCACCATCTGGACCCCTCCCCTCTCTCTCTCTCTCTCTCTCTCTCTCTCTCTCTCTCTCTCTCTCACACTCTCGTCACATCCTTGTGATAAGAAGCTTGCTACTACAGTAGTCATAATTTGAAAGGAAGTCTTTAAATAAGACATTGTACTGTACAAATCTGCTAAGGAGACTGTTTTTTCTTCATTGAACAACAATTTTTTCACCCACGATGTAAAAACGTTACAAAAATAATAAAACATGTGGATATTCCTTTTTCAAACTGTATTTCTTTCTACAAACAAAAAGCGACGAAGAAAGATTCATTCTTATATCCGTGTTATATTTGTCAGATTTCTAAACCTGAAACTAGAAAAGGCGAAGGACAACGCATCAAATATTCTAATAATCACTTAAGGGCGCGAAACTGCCAGTTACCAGAGCAAAGGAAACAAACGCTAACATCAAAGAACAATGGAAACATACAATTCTACGAATCAAATTTTGCTCAATGAAACTTCTTACCTCGAGCGACTCTTGGGACTAAATCTCACTTCAAACCTTAAAGGAATTCGTACCATTTTTAATGATGCTGGAAGAACTATCGATTTCCTCCAAGAAAGTACTTAATACCTACTGTCATGCACTATCTATACAGTCAGATCAGACCAGATCAAAATGGTGCATTGATGCCATATCTGGGCTGGGGCTTCTCCGTCCTCACTATCCAGTCTCGGCAGAGTTCAAAAGCAAATACGCGTCCTTGTGGGTGATGAATTATTTTCCCTCCTACAATCCCTTCCCCATAGACGAAATGTTACTCGCCTCTCGTTATCATTACCGTGACAAATGTCCAGACGGATTTCATTCCATAGTTCCACCAGTCCAGAATTTCACAGCTAGGACCCGTCATGACGTGTAACGGCCCCAAATCATTCTCATTCTCTTCGTATTCCTTTTGTAAGGATGAAGTTCCAATCAGTTTCTCCCCCAGACTTCCTAAAAGATGCTTCTCCTGACTCCTGAAATGTTAAATCAAGGAGGTCAACCGTTATCTATCCTACATATCCTCATAATATACACCTCTTCCTCCTCTTCCCTTTACGCACCTACAACAATTTCATTCAGTAGTCCTCTGCCTTGAGTGGCTCTTGGGCCTTATATTGGGTGAATATTAGTATAAAAAGTATGTGGTCATCTAGTTAGATATATAAATATGATTTCTCTCTAAATTCTCACTAAATTTCTGGGATGAGGGTTTATCATTATTTACACTATTTACATGTGGACCATTGTCCTTATCTTCGTTGTTATTATCACAATGTTTTGACCTTTGTGCCCTCCGACTTTCATCAGGTGTATACTGATCCGTTTAACCTACAGTAACCCTCTACATTGAGTGGCTCTTGGGCCTTATATTGGGTAAAAACAATAAAAAAATGTCAACTAAGTGTAAAGCTGTTCCGTCCAACTTCTAGACAGATAAAGGATAGCTACTTATTTCATGGTGGCAGAAAATGTTAAATATATATATATTTTTTTTTTTACGTCCTTAATCGACAGGTTCCTGCTGTTAACTGCCAAACCTCTAGCACTGCTGACGGGATTGATTCCGTTCGGTTTCCTCTTGATTGGTGGAGTTTTTCGTGACTCAATACCAAAGGTAACATTCCAATCACATTTCAATACAAATCTCGGTTTTTTGGGGGTTTTTTTTATTCATTTCTCAAACCAATTTTTATTTAAAAGAGAAAAAAAGCATAGAGCGATAAAAATGTTCGGATTAATGAGCTGATAAAGATATCATGGAATAATGATCTGATTCATAAACTGCCTGGGGTTAACACAAACGCAGACTGGGATCCTTAATTTTAGTTGGCGACCACTCTATAAGGACAACTCTGAATTCAAAACCGGCTGGGCTTAGGGCTAGCAATTCGACTTCATAAAAAATCTACTTGCTACCGAAACAACTGCAGCAACGTTGAGCGTAGTGCGGTTGTAGCTCTTTACTTCACAGATGAGTCTACGGGACTTACAATTTAAAAAAGTAAAGTAAAATCTATGATTATTTTGAAATTATTTTCGTTCTTTCATTTTTTTAATATATTCTGCGGATAATATTAGCCCTGTGTTAATAGGTGTGAAATAAACAAAAAAAATGTCTGAAATGTCAACACTCGTAAATGTTATAGGAGTACATTATTTGAAAGTAAGGTAATAACTTTCAGGAACGATCTGAAATTAGATCTTTCAGTCTTCAGCGCAACGTTAAAGAAGACTAAAATACACGTGTTAGTTATTACTACACGATCATACACCGAAAGAGTGCCAGGTACGCATGCGCATTCTGTTCTTGAATCTCTGTCGCCATTTCACAGTTGTGTCGACTTAAAGCAGAGGTTCGGTTGGAAGTACAGATAGAAAAAAATGAAAAGCGTGGGCTTCGATCAATTCTGTATGACTTTCCCGGTTGCTTCTGTCAAGGATAAAACAATTTGCGATTTTCATTAATTAAATCCCTAATTAAACGGATTATTTTCAAATGTTGGCGCTTCAACAAGTCAGAATTGCTGCATCGATGAGAGCGGAGCGCCACTTGGAGACTACGATTCGACGGACGGACAAGCATCCAATAATTGAATCGACTCTTGAAAAATGAAATGAGGGCATTTGATAGAGCACCTTCCTCCAAATACAAAAGAAATCCCGCCTTCTGTAAATAGTTTGATAGACTCTAATTTGAAAACAAGGCTGAAAGTTTGCAATTATTCATTATATTCACTTGGCTTGTGAGACACCCAAAGAGGATCGCAGTCATTGCAGCTGAAATGGTCTATGAGACAAGTTTCCTAAGCAATATTCGAATGCGAATATAATTGAACACAATTAAAGGACACCTAGGATTGAACTCCCAAGAATTGTAACGGTTTATAGAAATTGCTTGTTAGCATAGCGAGGTGATTATTTGGCAGTTGATATTAAAGAAATTTTTTGTTGTGTGCAATCAGACTTCGGTTTGACAGAAGGAGGTATACTTATAAAATCTGCAACCATTCTTTTCAGCCCAAAGTGACAATGACCTAGCAAGCAACTATAACGAGAAAATTGATATGAAACAATACAGAATTGTATAATTAACAAAAGATTTCGCGCCTAAAATTTAACAATGCCTAACAAAACACAAACTGACGACAAATTGACGAAGGTTGAAGAATTGATCGGCTGAAACGTTGTACTAACGTTGTTGAATGCTGAAGGCAGGCAGGTTTTACCCACTCTTGAGATGGTTTTATTGTCGTTTTATTTTCATGAGGCCTCACACATAGCTATGGTTTGTAGCCTAAGCGGGTCATGCGATTTTGCTTTGTATAGCAAATTTGGATCTCATGATCTGACTCGCAATTGTAGCTCTGTACCACGTCTTGTAAGCATTTTATAGGGACCGGTTTCTCGCTTGAAGTAGATATTTCCCACCTGTATCGGTGTCTTAAGGTTATGCCCAAGTGGGTATTATTCATTTAACACTAATACACTTGGTGAAGGTATAAATCTACCTATGAATCTTCCGGTTATGGGTGAAATAGTAGGGTAAACGGAACTCTTTAACTCTAATTGGAAACTGGTGGGGGGGATAGCTCTAAATTCAAAACTCCTTAACATTCGTGTGAAAAGTCAATATCTTGATTATATAATTGTTTTCTCTTCTAGTTACAAGTTCCAGCCATTTTAGTAGTTGCTGCTATTGGAAGTCTTCATGTGATATAGTTTTTGTCATTTGGTAAAGTTCTTTGTTTGGAATTCTGGAGCGCGAGTCTGTGAGATCTGATGTAGAATAGTTTCTTTCTTTGAGATCTACAAGGTTCACGGAACCTATCAAATGCAGCATGCTTCCTTGGAAAAGATGAAGGCAGTAATACGAAAAATATGGGGAACATTAAAATCCGCTATTTACATTATTCGGACTATTGTCCTCATCTTTGTCGCCATATTAGACATTAGGTTTATAATACCCAGAAGTTTATAGGAAAATTCGTAAACTTAAAGAATCAGCACATATGCTAGGCGACATAAATCTCCTGAGCCAACCAAGCATAGAAAATAACACAATATGGGAACCAGTAATAAGGAGTGCCAGAGAAAAGCAATAATAACAACAAAAATTGCCATATGTGCTCTGGTAAAAACATGCAATGATAACAGCAAAAAAATGCAATATGAGCATTGGTTGCTGAAGACATTAGATGTATAATACCCAGAAATTCATACACAGATGTCCTCAAGGACACATGGCACAGTGGATAAAGGCGTTAGTTAGATCCAGTGACAGGACCCAAAGAGTGTGAGTTCAATACCTGGTGGAGAACTTGAAGAGGGGAATTAACAGGAGATAACTAATAACTGACATCCATTAAACATAGCACGTGGAACTAGAACGGTCTACCCCAGTGAGCGAAATAAAGGGTTCAGTTCGTCATTCCAACTACCTGAAGAGCATACAATGACCGAAACGTTGTAATAAATATGGCGACAAAAATGAGGACAGCGAATAACGTAAATAGTGTACATAATACCTCATCTCAGAAATATAGACAGATATTAAAATCCGTTATGCATGTCCTTTTTAAGCATATTAAATGTCTGTAGTTCATAGACAGATCTCCGATAAAACTAACCAAGATTATATAAATGTTTATATTTGACAAAGCAAGTTCTTCTAGTATGAGATGCAAGTTCACATCTCGTCTGAAAATTATTTGCTAAAGACGCTGTGGAAAATGCAACAGAAAGACAAAAAAAAGATAAATGGAATAATTCAGATGCTTCATCTCAAAGCCTGTAACAAATTATCAATTACTGTTACTCTTCTTTCGTGTAGCTACTGCTGACTTGTAAAATCCGTCTAGTCTGAATAAGTAAACACTACTTGTTTAAAATTAGAAGCTCTCAAGCATGGCTATCAGTTTTATCGTTGTAAATTCTTCAGTCTGCAAATAGTTTATCTAACACTCTTCCTTGCAGATTTGTAATCCATTTCTCCTGCCTGCCTCGATATGGAATTGTCAGAGAAGCAGCTGCTTGCTTTTAAATCTCTCTCAAAAAGAACACCGCGCTTCTTGAGTTTCGAATACACTTTTGTTCGCATCGTCTGCTTTGATGGCATCCATAATGGAATTGCTTATCGTAATGCACCAACTGTATTTTTTTCTTTCGTTCTGCCATTTTACCTTCATCTTCACTATTTCTTTACATTTTCTCGATTTAATTATTTTCTGATCATTTGTTTCGCTTTCTTCATTTTTTTTCTTTTTCTTCCACCATTGTTTTTTTTCTTTCTTTATCTGAAATTCTAAGTTTCTTTTCTTTTTCTTTCTTTTATAATTGTTTTTGCATTTTCTTCTTCTTCTGCTTTGTTTTTCTTTCTTTCATGAACATCTTTAGTTTGTTTATTCTTTCATTCACTGTTCTTATTCAATTTATCTTTTTTCTTTTGCTTCTATGTTCTTTTATTTATTATTTATTTATTTTTTAATTTGATTTTCTTCTTTTTCTTTCTTTATCTTTTTCTTCGATATCTTCTCTTTTAACTCACTTTCTATTTCCCCTCTTTCTTTAATTCTCTTTCTTCTTTTCTTATTTTTCTCCTTATTTTCCTTTTTCTCTTTTTCATCCTATTTATGTCTTTACTTTCCATTTTTTTCATGTGCTTATTATCATTCGCTTTTTCGTCTTCTTAATATTGTATTGTCTTTCTTTTTTTTCTCTTTTCTGATTTTCTTGTTTTTTTTCTTCCTCTTCCTCTTCCTTTCCTTCTCTTCTTCTGTCTTTATTTACTTTGTTTTCTTCACTCCCTCCTCTTTATGTCTTGTTTTGCTCTAACTTCTTCCGACTCTCCTGTAACACTTACTCTTCCTCCATACACTCCTCCTCCGCCTTCTCAAATCATATTCAATACCGTTGCCCTTCGTCCGACATTGTAACAAACATTAGCCAACTTTATATCGTCTGGTTCTTTCAAATTCTTTATTCACATTTTCCACAGTTCCACATTTTTCCCCGTTTTGCTTTTCAATTCTTTTTGTTCTCGTATTCTCACGTTGTATTTTGATAATGGATGACATTAATATTTTTTAATACAAAACACGAAATTCATCTCCTGTTTTGAAGAAGCTCTCAAAGCCAGAGACTTTATGAACACACTTCCCACGTGTGTCAGACGAAAGCATCTCATCCCTCAAATTGACAGACACTCCTATAAAAAATTAAATATCAAGAGTCGTTTAGTTTATGAGGGTCGTTGAGGCACCACATATACTGCAGTGGCTAGGGAGATCATCTCCTTGATTGGGTTTCTATTCAGATTTATCTTCCTAGACTGGCTGCCAACTAAGACAAGACTTCACTGCCATTTGCCCCATGGACGGAACTGTTTCGATCCCTTTGCCTAAATGCCCTAGTGAAACATTATCGAAATAGATTCGGTCATATTTTTAATTTGATATATTGATTTTACCAATTTATGCAAATCACATTTCTTCAAATATTTTTTAATGACTTTCATGTATTTGAATTTAATCCGATCGAATTATTTGTAATAATGACAGTTGTGTTCAATAATACGTGGTGCTGTGCAATATTAAACAAATGGCAGCCATTTTGTTAATAATCTTTCAAATGTTCCATGGTCATCAAACAACATTAGAAATTGAGAATTTCATCGCAATTGATCATCATACGATCAAGAAACATATAACAAACACATCTGCATACAGTGTGCAACCTGACAAAGGGTAGATGCAGAAATATTTGATGTTCATTCGACAAATGGAAACCCACTTAAAAATCTAGATGTATGAACACTTATTTAAGATTAGTAAAGTGTTATTCCAACCCACAGGTGGTTCCAAATGTGCCTAAAACTTTACGATGCCACAAAGTCAAACGTTTAGTAATATGTACTAAACCAATTTTTCACCCACATTTGGAGTCGAATCATTTCATTAAACACTAGCAGTAGAGCCCGGCGTTGCCCGGGGATGTAACAGTAAGAGATAGATCAAGTATCGACCATCATAAAGACTGAAAAATAAAATTGACAAAGATTATTGTTTCAGGTTGACGGACACGCATGTCTTAATTAGTTTTTTTGTGTTTTTTTTTTACGAATTATTCAAACCCAAACTCAAACAAAAACATTGTTTTCAATCGTTAAGATTCTACCGATTGAATAGAATTTTATTATAAACAATTGTCTTGTAAATGGAATTTTTAAAGCATTCTGAATGTAAAAATAAAGAAAAAAGTGTGCAAGACAATAAGAAACACTACCTGCCAAAAAAAAGTGAAGTTTTGTTGAAATCGGTTGAAAAATGTAGGAAATCTGATCCCATATATAAACGAACACACACAAACAACCTGGGTTCTATAATAAGTATAACTCGATATGTGTTGTCCCCCTTTCATTCTGGCGACAGAATCGTGTTTTATCGTGTTTTCAAATTGATTTCGTGCAAAAACAATTGTGTTTTTCCAATTTTTGGCGCTGTCAGAACCACCGCAAGGTAATTTTACGCAGTCCTGTGAAGTTTTATTTGAAATCGGTTGAAAAATGTAGAAATCCGATCCAATATATAAACGTACAGACACACACACGCACACACACACAATCTGCATAAGTAAGATTCCAACTAGGTTAAACTGTATCTGTCTATATTTCTGAGATGAGGTATTATGTACATTATTTACATTATTCGGATTATTGTCCTCATCTTTGTCGTCATATTTATTGCAACGTTTCGGCCGTTGTACGCTCCGGCCTTCTTCAGGTGGTTGGAATGTCGATAATAACAACAAAAATTGCAATATGAGCTCTGGTGAAAACATGCAATGATAACAGCAAAAATTGCAATATGAGCACTGGTAAAAAAAAAGTTTGCTGAAGACATTAGGTTTATAATACCCAGAAATTCATACACAGATGTCCTCAAGGACACATGGCACGCCTTAACCGGTTATTGAACTCACACACTTTGGGTCCTGTCACTGGATCTAACTTTCAGAGAGAAATTAACAGAATATAACTGATAACTGATATCCATTAAACACGATACGTGGAACTAGAACAGTCTACCCCAGTGAGCGAAATAAATGGTTTAGTTCGACATTCCAACCACCTGAAGAAGGCCAGAGCGTACAACGGCTGAAACGTTGTAATAAATATAGCGACAAAGATGGGGACAATAGTCCAAATAATGTAAATAATGGGCTAAACTGTGTCTATAAAACTATATTTACAGGAAATATTATTTATAAACAAGTGGCAATTGGTGAAATTAGCGGTGCGTTAGCTCAGAAGTGGCAAAGTTACGTTTTGGGTGGGAATCATCGGTAAGGATTTGGTTAGCGTAAAAATCATATCACCTGCCTACATTGAATTCTTGAAGGTCAATCTTCAAACATCATATAAGTCAAAGACAGTGGCATCCACTGACTTTTGTCATTTTCATAAACGACAACACTTTATGCTTGTACAATCAATAATACTTAGACAAATTTGAGTTTAAAAAGGACAGGCTTGTGGTGTGCCTGCCATCTACCACAAATCTAAACCCCATCAAAAACTTTTGTAGCATTAATGAGAGACGTATTTATGAAGAATGAAATTAATTTGTATCCAAAAATGAACTTTCGGGAGTAATTTTAAACCTAAAAAAATCTGAAATCAACTTGACAGAAGGTTCTTTAAGTTATTAGAATGGACAGTATGCCAAGATGCGCGCCGTAGTGTAATCGATATCTAAAATTCGGAGAGTCGAGTTCGAATTCCAGTCAGGTATATTACATTCACTTACACGCAAATACTCTTGCGAAAGGTATGAATCCATCTCTTCTCTCCCATCCCCATCTATGGCCTTGGTTGGCAACCAGTCTACTGCAGAAAGAAACGGCAACCTACTGCGGGGAAATCTTCTGCCTAGTCAGTCATGAATCGAAAGAGACATGATCGCTCAAGCGTATATCACGTATGACTTTGGTTTGGTGTGGTTTACGGCATATCAAACTCAATGGGTTATTTAATGCCGACAATGTTTATTTCTGGTAATATCATTTTTTCAACAATGTATTGCTGGTAATTTTTTAATGTATATCTGGTAATAATTTTTCAAAATGTATTGCTGGTAATGATTTTTCTTCTAAAATTTATTGCTGGTAATAATTTTTTTACAAAGTATTTCTGGTATTAAAACCTATTTTTACACCTTCATAGTGTTTTGACCCCAGTTTGGGATTTTAACTCTTTACCCATAGCTGGGACCCCCCCTAACAGGTGCTACCCCCCCAGGTCAGGGTGGACCTGGGAACATCAGCAATTAAGAGGTGGTTCCGCACTTCTCGAAACCTCCTGATCAGCGGCCTTGCTGTTGGACGTAATTTATCGCCTTACCCTGGACGAGTTTGTAATTTATCGTCATACCCAGGATGGTCACGTATGGTAATTTGACAGAGTATACCAGTAATAATATTATTTTGTTTTCTTATTGGACACAGTTTGACATAAGCTGTTTGCAAATCATTTCTTTGAATGAAAGATTATTAGGTTAATCATCGTTTTGGTTTTAATCCTTGCATAACCTGATATTGATTTCTGAGAGAACTGTATAAAAAAACGATTTTTTATATACTGTCTTATATGGCGACCTAAAATGTCAAAATATTCTAAACTTTTGTGACTTTCCAATTATTATCTTTGTAATTATTGTAATTTTTCTGCACAATATACACACATATATTTATATACTGATATTTAGTGAATGCTGGACAATCTCCTCAAAGATGAAGAAGACCTGAAGCTATAGAAATGTGGTTCTACAGAAGGATACTGAGAATACCATGGACCGAACATAAGCAACAACGAAATTTTCGGAGAAAATTGAAACAAAAATGCCACTTATACTTAACATCTGCAAGAGACAGTAGAACTTTCTAGGGCACATAATGAGGAAAGAGGGCTTGGAAAATGTGTTACTTACAAGACAGATTAAAGGCAAGAGGGAGATTGGAAAACAACGCATAACCTACGTAGAGAGTTTGATTTAATAGATGTCGAAACAAGATTTAGGAGACATAGCAAAAAGAGAAAATTTATTAAGAGCTACAAAGGACAGGAAAATATGGCGAGCCATGAGGAAAATATAGAATATGTGTGTGTGTGTGTGAGAGAGAGAGAGGAATGTGTCAGGTGTCAGTGACAAAGAATTAGTTAATCAGTATAGCATGGTAAATACTTGCTAACGAGTAGCCAACAATTAAAAGTAATTATATATATATATATATATATATATATTCCACACAGCCAACACAATGCTGATTGAAAACTGACCGTTGCATAATTTATATATATATATATATATATATATATACAGTAATACTTTGAGGGCACCGACATATGAGTTTTTTGAGATACAATCAAGTTTCAGTTAAGCATCCGTGCAAGGATCTTTGTTGTGTTGTAGCTATTTTGGTCGTTATTTTACAAAAACCCAATGTCTGTCTGATTCCTGTCAATATCTGTCAACGAGTAATTTCCATTTCTCTGTTTATCCTTCGGTCCGTTGATGAAGGACACAGGGGTGTCCGACAATTCCGAACTTACGTCCTTTCTCTCCGTGCTTCATTTCTTTCATATGATTAATAATTAATTAATATTTAATAAATGATTATTCTACTGATTATATTGGTACCCTTTCGTTTGTCCTTGTTTTATTAACTAATCTATCTTATATATATATATATATATATATATATATATATATTTTGATAATAAACATATAAGCCGAAAGCTTAGATTGTATTATATATATATATATATATATATATATATATATATATATATATATATAATGGAAAAAATATATAATTTCTTATATGGTGATTGTCACTTCTTCACAGAAGACCATCTCCACAATTTTTTTTAACTTTCATACTCACCGATGATGAAAGTGCAGATGACTTTTTAAACCAGCCTTACTTTTATAAGCTTTTGCGCCAAATGTATTATATATATATATATATATATATATATATATATATATATATTTCTGAAGAATTAAGAGATTCATTTTTTAATCCGATATTTTTATTACTTCAAACGTTATTATAGTGGATACTCGTATTTGAAATAGAAGCCCATTTTTATTTTTACTTTAGACAATGTGTATTGCGTCTATCGGGCTGCGTATTCAAGAAGTCTTAATAAAGATCGAACCTACACCTTCCGTTATCGGAGAAGCCACCATTTTTCTTTCCGGTGCGCTTTACCAGCCTTATTGAAGGGTGACATTCTTTGTCGCCGTGAGCTAAAGTAGGTCGAATCAAACGATGTTCTCTCCGATTCATACTTTGCGTTCTGTATATCATACTTGACAAAGTCAAGGTCTACTTTTAAAAAAATTCTCGCAACCACGCAAACAGGTAAAATCAGAATTTTTAAAAAAACTTCGAGACTGAATTTGGCACAAAGCTATAGTTCCTCTCAAGCACTGTCAATGACTTACGAATCTAACCGCAATAAACACATCATGCAAAAAAAAAAAAAAAAAACAACAAACGTAATGTGTACATGATATGAACACACTTACAAATATACATTATCATCTGAATCCCACATAGACAAACTAGAATTATTATACACTTACATACATAAAGCAATATTTACATTTTTTTATTTTTTCTGTTAGGCTTGGAATTCGTTAATTTCTTGAAACTTCGGATGGACGCATCATCTCTTCTTGTATTCAGAACGCCGCAAATTCGAATGCACGTGAAACATGAATGACCAATGAAAATCAAGCACAAAAGTAAAAATACCAAATTTTCTTCTTTCAAATTTCAAAGCAAGCAGACTCACCTAACTTTGAAGATTGACACAGCATAATATTCTTCAGCCCGTGACCTTATGTCCGACTAAAATAATATTAGTAAAATCTATCAGCGTAAAAACTGGTGAATTAAAATCTATTTATATAGTCTTCTATTTATAGCCTGGGACAGATGCAAAGAACAACGACTCGTTTTATAAAAAAAAGAAAGCTATTTAGCAATTTCTTGCATAGAGATATTATCTATTAAAATAGCTGACTGTTTCTATTTTCCATATTTTTAAATGTGCACTGAACACTGACCAACTGAAAAAGAAGTTTTAGCGGTTTGCATGCATGACACTGAATATGGGCTTGTGCGCATACGCGTGTGACTGAATAAAAAAAGGTGTTTTGATAAAGCTATTACTTGTTGCATTTTAATGACAAAACAGTAGCTTTTAAAAGACGCCATTGATTTATCTAATACACAAATATGCCACAAAATACTGTTTTATTCAGAGTCGTTATTTATTTTAAAAGGAATAGAAATTATTCATTGTGCTCTCAATTGTGTGTCTATATAAGATATGAACTTACTCTATAATGTCTTGCACATTGCGACAAATCATCCATTTCCCCTCGTATTCCATTAATAAGAAAATTAGTTTCATTCGGACAACATCTTCAAAAGAACTTTATGGAAGAGTCTCCCAATGGCTGCTTCCTAGATTGTTACAATATTAACCTTGATTGACATTGCATAACACACTCTCACTGGAAACTGAAGTCGTCTGAATCAAAAGGGAGATCTGGGGAAATTAAGGGGATTCTTGAAATTAAAACTCTTTCCTCCTTTCTTGGACCAGTAAGGAACTCTGCTTCCAAGAGATGAGGAAGCATCTTCTTGACAATTAACCTTATTCCATTACAAAGCTTTGGAGGATCCAGATTTTCTTTTAGTTCCAGCTTGTGTGATGGCATTCCAGTTTGGAAATTTGATTGGATAATTTACTTACTGCTCTTGTTCAACTACAGTGTCAATGGAAAAGTACTTTATGATTTCTTTTGGGATTTCTTGGTGAAGTTTCCAGTTGATGCTATCCACAGTTTTATTCTTGGGAACTAATATGGCCCTCTCACAAAGCCAGTTTGAATCCATAAAATTTAGTTTAATGTTTGAATAAATTAAGTCTTGGATACCTGAAACTGAAACTCCACAACAATTTGGGAGTGAAACATTTCCATTTTAGTCCATTTTGATGGTTCCATTGCCAATTTGTAACAGCAAAGCAGCAAATCTTCCTAATTCAAGGTCACTTGTGATTCTAACCCTCATGTTTGTTTTCAGGCTGTATCTTTGAACATGACTCTAGATGTAAGAATTTTTCAGGAAATCATTGATTACATCAGCTGGAGTTCCTCTTGCAATGGGAGTTGCACAGTGATACCTTCTATGAGTTTTGAATCCTGTCTAATGTCTTTGAGTGTTTTACCTGTAGCTCCAGGTGCATCCAAGAAGAAATTCTCTCCATTATTGTTGCTGATGTCATCAAGGACCTTCTGATACACTTGCTGTTGCTCTTGGTTCAACAGTGGCACATTGTTTTGAACACATTGCCACAGTCCTTCCATGTATCTTGCTTTTCTCAAAATTTCTCTGTTGATTTCTCCAGTTTGTCTGTTTGGATCTGGCAGACCAAAATTGCTGAGATCTCTTTGAGCCAAGTTCATCACTTTGTCTTCAATATCACAGAGAGCTAAATTTGCAGTTTGAGCATTCAATTCCAATGCTGGATGAGCAAGTCTCATTTGAAAATGATGAGATATTTAAAGTTAGAGAGTTGTGTCTCTTTAATTTAAAAAGTGTGACACAGAGATTTTCGCATCTATTACGTAGAAGATGAGATATTTAAAGTTAGAGAGTTGTGTCCATTTGATCGAAAAAAATGTGACACA
>CAHIKZ030001104.1:75000-212500 GCA_903632075.3 Acanthosepion pharaonis | reverse complement strand
CCATTTTATGCCCATTTTGCTCCTCGGGATAAATCCTTGGAGCTTGTCAATACTAAAACCTTTCATAAAAAATACGTTAAAAATGAAAGTTAGATTGAAAGCGTAGACTAGAAATCCATTAAAAATCCTTCACCATGTTACATTTTTTTCATATAATGGGCGTAACAGCAAAATTGTCCAAATCACGTAACAGCAAAATTGTCTAAATCGTCTAATAGCCTGGGATAATTTCCCACCTCACAAAATGTTTAATATCTAAAAAACCACAGGACTAATTGAGTTTCTTTTTTCCAGGTTTTCAGGTAAGACGTTTAACCCTCTTGACATCATTTGTCGTAAGAATCATTGAAAAATACTTTGGGTTATTCACCAAGAAAGAAAATATATTAAAATCGTTTTGTGTCAGCCCCACTGTCTTTCTAAATGAACAATGATGAGAGGAAAAGATCATTCAGGCCTTCATTAATGGAACCAATATTCATACTCTAGCTTCCATCTTCAAAATCCATTCAAGAAACATCAAGCGAACAGTGAATAAAGAGGGAACAGTAGACAGGAAAAGTGGATCAGGAGGTCACAATAGGAAGAGGGATCATCGTTTGAACTTAGAGCTAAAGAAATCAATTAGAAAAGATTCAACTCAATTCGTAAAATGTTTGAAACGTGAGAGAGGAGTTTCAGCTATGACAGTCCAAAGAGCAGTGAAAAAAGACTTGAAAATGAAATCATACGTGAAACGTGTGAGGCATCTTGTTACTCCAGGACAGAAAGTTAGAAAGTTAGAGAGGGCGAAGATCATCTTAAATAATTTGGAAAATGATCCTGGAATATATATATTATTTCCATTCTTCATAAGTTTCCGATCCTTAGCTATGATTAATTAATGATGAACATGTCATTTTCATTTATGATCAATTTCATCACCATTCTTCTGTTAACCATGGAGAGTAATTATACATTCTTATTGCTCAAAGTAGAATCCAATTGTGTTATAAAAAAAACCTCGAAGAATTCTAGTAATATATCTTTAATCATTTCTAAGATACAACGGTTCAGACCTTAATCTAACAATAGCATAATTTTGCTGTTACACGATTTGGACAATTTTGCTGTTACACCCGGTATAAAGGTTTTCATTTCTTAGCTTTCCAACCATACTGTTTTCTGTTATTATATTTCTTGTTATACTTTTGTTTTTCTATGTCTGAAAACAATTCGATCTCTTACTTTGATATACTTCTCGACCATCGACCACTTTCTAAAAATCCATCACAAATGTCTGCATATCCACCTATCAAATAACTAATACCTATCTATGAAAGCATCAAACATTGTTAATGGTCAGAATTTCTAATTCTGCCTGTTTTCAAAGGAGGCAGGCTTGGTCTACTTGGACGGATGTCGCAACACGATTATTCTTTCACGTAATCTCATGCCAGATTAAATTAAGCCTATTTAATGTCTATCAAAAATGGTGTGCTAAAATGCAAGATCTCTCCGTGAAATATTTAGACATTATAAATATCTCGAGAACCGTTTGCGCGTGCGTGATGCAACTTGGTAAAAAGTCAAAGAAAATAAACATTTTCCTGTGGAGTAAATGAGTCGCGATGAGACACCTGTTAGTGAGCTTGCACACCGTGTGATCTTAGCATTTATCAGGCGAATGCATCTGTCCATTTTCACGTCGTGTGCCGTTCCTTTTGTTTAGAAATCGTTTATCAGCCTCTCCAAAGCCCAAATGTGACCCCTTGTGACGTCTGGAGTTTCCCAAAGCTAAAATCCCCATTGAAAGGCCATGGACAAAATTAAGGAGAACGCGATGGGACAGCTGATGGCGATACCCCAAAATAACTTTGCAAACTGTTTTGAAAATGATGTGCGCTCCCAAAGAAAGTACTTTGAAGAAAATAAGGCGACATTGGTCATTAAGTAGTATGGTGGATATTTTTCGTTAATATTAAATGGCTGGATTCTTTCCAAAAAGACATCGCATAGTCTATTTTTAGTCAAGAAGAGTTACACAGGAAACCAGTTTGTAATTCTGAAAGGATTATTCTCTCTCACTTCAATGAAGCTCTGAACTAGACTTAGCTAGATTTGTATTAAGAATTCTATTCTTGATCTTCAAATACATTTTCTTTATTCCTTTCAGAATTTGCTGTATGCATTCATTTTTACAAACAGCAAATTTTGTTTTGTTCTGTTTTTGTTTAGTTTTGTTTTTTGTTTTGTTTTTTGGTGAGTATTTGGGCTGTTTTTTGTTTTTTGTTTTCTTTTGCTTTTTTTCATTCCAAAAACACCGAAAAGGGTTTGCAGTGATCGCTTTATCCGGCAGTGATCCAATTACAATATTGATTCCATTTCCAATATTCTGAACTGCGATTGGTCCGAGATCAGCAATATTCTTAGTTGTTCCAAACTTTCAGTATTGATCCTGGATCAAACGAACAGCTCTCTCTCTCTCTCTCTCTCTCTCTCTCTCTCTCTCTCTCTCTCTCTCTCTCTCTCTCTCTCTCTTTGTCTTAGACATTTACAAAAGCCCGATCAATTTAGTGATCAGCTTTTTTCCTATTTCCCCGCTTGATAAAATTTTAAAAATAAATGCAATACTCCTTAACCGCTGATTCGTGTTCTCGACTTCAGCTACCTGCGGTCAACTCCTAAATATGATTTACTTAATGGTCCCAAAACGCAAAAGTAATGATGCTGATAATTTGGATCGGTCAAAGATAAACTGTAAAATGCTACCCATCTGTCATTACAACACACAGGAAATCAAATAGGCCTTAAATGAGTTTATCTGAGTTTAAAGTGTCTGGTGTTTTTATATCCAGAAGTAAACTCTATGAAGTAGGATCTTCAAATCTGCCACCCACTTGACCAAAAGAGAATAAAATAATAGATAAATGAAAAGTTTAGAAGTTAGAAATTTCCCATCACAGGCTTATATAAAAATGTTACAATAAGAATTGAGGTAGTTCCGAGACAGCCTGTTGGCTACCCATCGTAACGAGTTTCGAAAACGTCCATTAGGCGGTACAGGTCGTCCGTCGAGAACGACGGTGATCCGATGCCACTCGTGACCAATTATGCGTAGAGAAGGGCAGGAAATGGTAAAAGAATCAGAGTTCGTGTTAGTTGAAGGATTATAGGTGATCCGTTAGTCTGTCATGACAAAAAATAGCAGAAGCTGTGCCAAGTGTCAATTACAAGAGACAGTGCAAGTGAATCCCTAAATAAATAAACAAATCTATGGAGAACAAGGTTCGCCTTTTCATTTCTTACTGTGGCGTTAATTTTCCCTTTCGTTTCCCTTGTGCACGTACAACGGACTTTTCCCAGTATTTTTGCCCACCCATACAAACGAGAATGGTTTGGTTAACGTGAAGTTATTTGTCTGGTCGGTGAAAAGCTGAGAGAAAAGGTCGTTATATTTTTACATAAGGGAAAGATGAAAGTTCTCGATTTAATAAAAAAAAAAAAAAAAATTGCATACTAAGGAGGTTTTCATCTGCTGTAAGAACAAATATTCCATCCATCATTTTAGTTTTAAGTATATTGCTATAATTATTCTATTTTATTATTATTTATTTTTGTTATTCTCTTTTTGTGCCTAATGTATAAATTAAAATTTATCATAGTTATATGTGTATTAGAAAAGACAGGGTATTATCCACAGTTTCGTGCATCCTTCACAATATGTCTTCCGTTGATAATGAAAAAAAGCTGTTTTTCCTGATATTTCCAACACTGTATTTTTAAAGACCTTTTCAGTTTTCAGATTTTTTATTATTATAAAAGGAAGTGATTTTAAAAATCCTCAAACTGTTTGACAAATAAAATTATTTAAATATATATATATATATATATATCTTTTTCAGGACAGAACAAAGAGTGATGGATTTTGGCAGCACCCCAAGGCATACGGTAAGTCGTTGACTTTTCCTCAGTTCTGCTTTACTATTTCAACACCCAAATCAGAAACAAAGACACCTGAGTCAAAAATCTGCTGTTTTTATATTTTGTGATTTGAAAATATCTTGACATTTTTAATCTTTCATAATCTGATATTATTTTTTGATAAATTTTGTTTCTTATTCTGCGGCTAACGACGCCATAACAAATGCCTTGGCTAATTTAGCTAATTTCTAATTAATTAGAAAACTCTTGTTGAAAGAAAGAAAAACGTGACAAAAATCATTGTTTCATATTGTTTATGATTTTAGAGAATATTTTTGAAATCAATTTGCTTGCCTCCCTGTGTCTTTTCTACAAACACTTTCATGTCACTTATTCAGATGAGCTCTTCGCTATGATATTTAGAGTTTGTGAATTTAAGCTCAGTACTAGACTGACATCAAGATCTCGTCAATTTACAGTTGAGCTGGCTAGATGCAGCTGTAAGTTCTATGCTAACAGTTTCTTTTCTCGCACTTTTCGCTTGTGGAACTCTCATCTGGTCCCATGCTATCCGGCCAACTTTAATCTGCAAAAAATTAAATGCCATGTCAATCACTATCTACTGTCCTCTTGATTACTCTTTTCTCTTCCCGCCCTTTGGTAATGTTTCTATTCCTAATTCTTCCACACCCTGTAACCCCTTGTGTAGCATTACTACCTTGCATGGGATGATACCGATTAAAAAAATCACCCCCAAGCAAGGCAATAATGCCACTAAGACGCAAGGGGGTCTACTGGATGTGAAAAAGAGGAAAAGGACTTTAGAAAGAACTGGAAACCCAATCCTAAACAGGAAACAAGGGATAATCCTCTACTCCTGTTCAAAAACCGGGGAGGAGTGTGAACCGAACGATAGGCGAACTTATTGTGGAAAAATAAAATAAATACAAAGTTAGTCTTATTATTTTTTTTTAAGCGTTTCACCCCCAAGCAAGGCGGGAAGCCACTAGCACGCAAGGGGTTACAGAAAATTGAAGCGAGACCAAATAGGAGTGATAGAGGAAAGGATGAAGAGAAGGATACGGGATAGATCAAGGCATCTGGAGATGTCGATTGACATTACATTTGAATAGTTGGAGATTATAGCTAACAGGGAAACAGGAAAAGAGGAAGGAGTCCCACAGGTAAGAGGTGCGAGACATGAAGCCATTGGAGTAGAAGAGACGGCTACATTTAACAGTTTCGACAGTGAAAGGGTGTGAGCGGGATGCCAGCCTAGTAGAATGCTTAAATTCATGAAGTTTGGGAACTAGTGAAAGCAGCTCATCAGAGCAGTTACCGTGAAAGTATTTGTAAAAAAGACAGATGGAGGCCAACAAATTCCAATATAACTTTAACAATATCTATATGGATTAGTTTCTACAAAGATGATAAGACTGCATTCACGATTAAGGTATATTTAGCGTTTTATCTTGGACGAATGTTATACTAGAAATGCAAATGTTCACTACGCAACCATTTTGGTTGTCTTGTTTAAGAAGTCAACTCCATCAAAAATAAAAAGAAGACACAATCCGATCGGTTGCGAAGAAAATGCGAGACATTTCGTTGATTGAGCTTTCATCAAGATGGTTGAAGACCAATCAATAATCGATTTTTTTTTCTTTTTCCCTTTCTGGTAATTTTCTCTGGAAATAGAACTGAGAATAAAGAAACGGTAAATACGATTGTTTTTTGAATTGATTACATCAACTGTTATCGACGACATTCTTCCCACGCGCTGAGTCTCACGTTTTAACACAGAAAAAAGGGCGCGTTTTGGTTTCTTAAGAACTAAAAGCTTCGAATTGGCGGGAAATTCGCTTGTTACTCTCATCAAATGGATTTAATTTTCCCATCCCTGACCTTTGATCGGGAAAAAGATCTTCTCTAAAGATAATACCGGATTCAGAAAAAAGATCTTTTATAACTTTGCATACATCTGATGTATTCAGCCTAAGAGAAAAAAAAGTGATATGAAATACTAGATCCATAATTGACACATCTTCGATCTTTCATCTTCATATATATATATATATATGTGTGTGTGTGTGTGTGTGTGCGCGCGCGCGCATGTGAAAATTCCGATATATATATATATAATGTAAAAACAATATAAATAAAGGAAACGATAAAATGAAAACGTTTCGATACCAATGCCTTTTGTTTCTTCAGGAACCTTATCAAAGTAAAGATAAAGTTACTTAAGAAATGAAATGCGCTTTTATGATTTTTTTTCCTTTTCTCTTCTCTTATACAGGAGGCAGCGGATAAATTGTGGCCATTTTATTTTTTTTTTTAATTTCGCGCATGTGTGTTGTTTCTTTTTTATTTTGTCGACTGCACAGTATAGTAGGATCTGTTGGGCGCCATCTTTGAGAAAAAAAAGACCATGACACTATTCACTTCGCCAGAGTGTTTGGGTGTCAATCTAAGGACAGTACAAAGGATTCAGAAAGAGTTGGATGAGTCTAATGGTGATTACGAACGTGTTTGGAGTGATCACTAATAATGGCGACGTGATGACTCCATTCATCTTCCCACAGTGCCTCAGACTCAATACGGAGTCCTACATCAAGTGCCTTGAGGTAGTACTGCCCTGGGTCAAGAGAAGTCCCTATGTCTGGCAACCGGACTCTGCACTATGCCACATAAGCAGGAGAATCCAGTCGTGGCTGTCAGACAATTTCTGCGACCACATCACCCCCATTACATCTGGCCACTTAACTCCGAACACTGCAACATTCTTGATTATTAAGTGGGAGGGTACGATTGACCAACAAAACTCCTCGTAATATCAAAGAAGAAGGCAAGGATTATGGCAATATTCACCAACTTAAAAAAGAAGACTACCCAAAAGAGTTGCAGGAGTTCCAAAATCATCTGGAGGCGGTGATTGAAGCTAATGCGGGGGGGGGTTATTGAATAAATTTGCTCTACTATTTCAATTTTTGGTAAATATATCTTCTTGCCTTAAATATATCTTCCAATATTACATTGATCAAGCGATTTGGGGTGAAATACTCTCTTTCATCATTGTTGATATATATATATATATATATATATATATATATATATATATATATATATATATATATATATTTATTTATAGCTATTTCTGTAGTGATTTTATAACATGTTTATGTTATAAATTTTCTAAATAAATAATTATATCTGCTCTACTTTGTATTGGAGCACTCTTTTTTAAGAATAGTAATTGTTGGTTATTGGAATTCATTCCGTATACACCAATTATATACTTGGGTATATATATATATATATATATATATAGGGGGATGAAAAGAGGGAGGGAGAAAATGTGGAGAGAATGATCAAAAAATGACTGTTAAACCTGTTGGGGAATTTCTTCTGGTGACTGTTAACAACATAAATGATACACTGGTACCTCTCGACTTGTAAACAATTAACAATGGTTGGAATTACTCGGGACATAACACACAATTTCGGCAAGTACCTTTATATGTTTCCACTTGACATCAAACAACTTATTCGACACCAGGAAAAGTTCATCAAAACACTTAACAGGTATTCTCGGTTCGTACTATTCAATAGAACAGGCTTAAATGATATATATATTCAAAAGATACATATGCATTATATCAATTTTAATTCGGCAGCTGCGACCATGTAAGCGACACAAAAGAACCTTTCATTTCCTTCGTTTCTCTTCTACAGACTTTACTATATGCGTAGCAGATGAAAGAATTTTTGTTTTGACTTCGAGTTTATCTAAAGGACTAGATAAACTCGAAGGCCATACAATGCACTTTCACGTAATTCTCCTAACCTGCGGCTGGCCCGCCTACTTTGTCATATAACATATAGATTTCCTGTAAGTTTTTGTTGTCAACTTATTCTTCTTGGGATTACTTACTGTCATGAGATCTTAGATGACAAGCAAATCCCGCTTTGATTAAAAACACCCAACCTCAGATTTTGCATTATTCCCAAACTGAAGATTATCTAGGATTTTAGGTTATGTCCTGCTTCCTAGAACTCGTTTCAAGATTGCTTGATCGACCCTCCTTCACAGGAAGGATTTACAACCATCGCTTACCATTTTCTTCCACATTAATCGATTTTCTGTCTAAGTTTCCCGGTCCTCAGCATCAATGCTATGAGTTCTAAGATTGTTTTAAACAACATCCTTAAAACATTTTTTTCCGTTTTGGTTTGTATTTCGGATTATCCAAGTTACTTCCCCGTGAAATATCTACTTAGGTAATCTGTCATATGCAGAAGAATTAACAACAACAGCATATGAGTAGAAAGCCAAAATCATAATGGGAAAAATTAAGAGAAAAGAAGGAAAAGAGAGAAAGGAAGAAAAAGGAGTGGGTGTAAAGTGAAAAAAAAAAACGACGAAAAGGACAAATAATCACGACATTCTAAACGTAAGCACATACGCACTGTCGGGTGCGTGGCCGCACACACGTGGCCGCGCACACACGTGAACAGTGCATATAAAAAAAAATTCTGATGTATAAGCAGTGAACCCCTTTTACCCCCTGACGATATTCAGTCACCCCCCCTCACGAGGGTGTCATGTGGCCAAAGCCCTTTTAACGTGGAGCAATTCGAGCCATTAGGCTCGTATCAACCATTTGAACCCGCATAAACAGGTTTTGGGGTAAGTTTACCTCCCGAAGGAGACTCCGCCCTTCGACGTAGCCTCCTTCGGGTTCCTCCTGCCTGTAGGAAGAGAGTTCAAACCCAGCAGTCTGTTCAAAAGTGAACGACTGACTGATCACCCCTGCCCCCCCTGACAGGAACGGGTGTTCCGTTGTGGTCCGTCTACGAAACTCTGAATATGAACAGCTAAATCAGATAAGTGACAAACATTTGCTTGTATTAATTCGAACTCTCTCTCTCTCTCTCTCTCTCTCTCTCCTCTCTCTCTCTATATATATATTAAATGTAAAAAGAACGAAGAATAAAATTAAATCGTTCAAAAAACATTAATTTAAAACAGGGCTCAATACAAGAGTAGAGCAATAAATATTTATTATAAATATTACATTAGAGATACGTATGTTACATGTTCCTAATGTAACAGTCTTCTAATTATATATATATATATATATATATATATATATATATATATATGATGCAGGTAAATTGTTCAGAAGGCACAGATACTACACTGGTCCTGTATTTACATTCGTCCTTGACATTTGTAAAATGTGATACATTGTTACTTTACATAGGATGACCATACTCACGCATATGAACCATGGACAACAAATTGCCCTTACCCATGATTACTACCACTTTGATGCAATGGGGGAGGTACTATCGCTAGGTTGAAATCTACGGAACTAGGCTCCCCTCACTGCTAAGCCATGATCTACACGAAATCAGAGACATGGCTGAAGAGGACTTATTTTAAACTGATGCTAGTCAGAGGCACCTGAGAGCGTCACAGATGATCAAAACCTCGACAGAAGTATTGGGATATATGTAAATAATCCTATTAGTTTAATTTTAAAGACGTGGCGTCTTATACAACGAAAATATGGTATTTACACTATTTACATTGCTCGGACTGTTGTCCTCATCTTCATCACATTCACGACGTTTCGGCAGTTGTACGCTCCGACCTTCTTCAGATGATATTTGTTGGAATTTCGAACCGAACTCTTTATTTAGTGCGCAGGGGTAGATTGTTCTAATTCCATGTACATGCCGTTGGATATCTCAGTTTTAATTGATTTAGCTTGATAACTCTCCAAATTTTTGCTCTCTCCGCTGAGGCCAAGGATTGAACTCACAACTCTTTGGATCAAGTCACTTTTTGGATCAATCAACCAACCCTTTTACTCTGTGAATAAAAGTAAAGATGAGGACATCAGTCCAAACAATAGTGTAAATAGTTACAATACCTCATCTTAGAAATATAGACAGATGTTGAAAATATGGTATGTGACGTCACCCCGGGGTCGCTGCGCCAAATGTGACATCTACCTGGCCGCGCCCGCCGTGCTGTCCTGGTCGCGGTGCCAATTGTGACGTCACCCCGTCTGTCTCCGCGCCGTCGCCGTCCTATCCTGTCCTGTGACGACCAATGTGACTTGGTATTGGTCGCGGCACCAACTGTGACGTTCTAACCTTTTGCTGATTCGGATGGGAATCTGGTTAATTCAGTATCAGCCTTGTCGTTCACAGCTCGCCTCAACGTCTGATTACCGAAGTAACTGTTTTTGATTTCTAGTCTAACCTACCCACGTTGTGATTTGATCTTAGGTAGACGAAATCAATCCAGTCGCCGGGCCGTAATACCAGTCGGGTCCGAACAAGTGTAATACCGCACAAATATATGTAAAATAAAGTAATAACTCGAAAAGTTCAAATGTGTTAAAAGGAATAACAATATTTTATATCTGGTTGCTGAATACAGGATTGCGTCTTCCTCCCAACCCGCTTATGAATACATGACGCTTTGCGTTTGTTAGGCGAGTCTTAACATCTTAAGTTGTTTTTTCTTTAAAAACTGGTTCTTGGTTTATCTTCAGGCGATATTCGTAAAACTTGTTTTTGGTGGTGTGAAGTCTAAGTCGTTCTTCAAAATAAATTGTTCTTGGTTAGAAGTTGAGGTCGAGAATGCGTGGTCTTAAGTCAGCTTTCTGCGAGGCGGGTCTTCAGAGCTCTCAGCTCAACTCCAACTGCGAACTACGAACTCAACTGCCAACTGCCGTCCACTCGCTGCGACCAAAACCGGGGTGGGCCTGTCGGGGTTTGAGGTTCCTTGATAATTCTAAATCCGCATTAAGGGTTTTCTTTGTTTTCGGTCCGGAAAATCCACCACTTTCCATTTTTGGAAATCTTAATTCTAATTTAAGGGAATCGTCCTCCCAAATTCTTCCTTACTTATATTGGTATCTCATACCAATTCCTTCAGGGGCGTCAATAGGTTTCCCCTCTCTCTCACGGTGGCATCTCACACCGATCCCTTCAGGGAGCGTCAACAGGCCTCCCCTCCTTCTTCACATGATTACCTTCGCCTACCGCTCACGCCACCATTCAGTCAATGGACGCTCAGCGGCATGGGTATTTGCTAATTATCGCTCAAAGAAAAAAAAATATTATCTTCTTTCCTTTTCTTTTTCTTTTCTTTCTCTCTCTTCTTCCCGACAACAAACCCTAATAACCGAACGTCACCTGAAGTTTGTCAATCAGATTTTCGCCAGCATCAAGTGGGTGGTCATCTGGCGACTTTGCATTCTGTCGCTAATTAACTGTTTCGATAAAATAGTTTGTTTTTTTTTTATCATGGCCAGCTCCTGACATAAAACAGGTGCCTTTTCCAAACGACATCTCCGCAGATAGCTAATGGCACAGTCTTTCTTCCTTTGTAACTTGGGTGGTCCAACGGACATTTTGTTTTTCGGTCAGTGCATGACCTAATTAATTTTTATCTCTTAGCATTCTGTCCCGTAGGCCACTCGGCCAATTTGAAACTTTCCTTATTGCCATGGGCAGATGGCTATATCTTATTCGCCGCCCCGTAACATAAATCAAATGCGACAGATCCGCGACCTTACTTTCTTCGCTAATGAAAATAAAATCTTTACCACTTTTCCTTGTTAGAAAAAAAATAACATCGTCTTTTCGTGATAGATTCTTATCACCTAATTTAATTCTCGCCTTTTTTTTCTTTTCTTTTTTTTTTCACGCAACCCTAAATAGTGAGTAATTTAGTCTGTAATTTGAACTTGAAATAATTTACTAATTCCTACCGTAAGAAGACACGGGAGACATGCGTTGGACGCACGTCGATCGAGGCTGCGCGGCGGACGTTCGTTTCAAAGAAGGTGGTTTCTTGCTCCGAGTTTATTCACGACAGTATTCAGGGAGAAGGTGAACGTCATTTCCGTCGGCCTTACTTCTTTTATTTTATTTTCTGCTTCCATGCATGCTAATGTCTTATTCCCCATCTTCTCCTTCATTTCAGCTTGTATGCTTTCCCTTCGATTTTTCGTTTGTCGCTGCAACCGGCGACCCTTAGCTGGGCCGAGCGAGGTTTTTGATTAAGGCGGTGCGTCTGTCAAACTGCAATGCAAGTGTCCCAACACAAGCTCAGCGAAGACATAAACCTTGCATAGTGCAAAAGGGCTATAACTCGCTCGATCCCGATTTTCAGTACGAAAAACGAATACCGGTCTCGAAAATCGATTCCTTCCTCGGGAGATATCAGAAAAATTACCATAGTGGTAACTGATTTGTTGTGACCAAGCTTCCGTAGCAATGTCACTTTTTGACCCTTTCATGTTGGCTCCTCCTGGCATTGCGAAGCAGAATTCGTCAATTGCTGCATTGTTTACCCACTAACTGGAAATATGAACTGATTTTAGACCGTCGCGCGTCAGGTTAGTTTTATCCTACTGATCGATACGTGTGTTACGTCGACCGGTGCCACGGTTACCCCGTCCAATGCGAGAGGAACCGCGCTATCGGGACAACAGTTTGCGTGTTCGCTTGAACGAGCAACTGTGCTAGACTGCATCCCTATAATAATGGTTCTACACCGTGTCTGCAACTTGTGCTATTGAGGTATTACAAACGGAATCTTTTTTTCGTTTCTCTGGAGCTTGGCATAGCGTTCGTCGTCAGGAGTGGGCAGTGGTTGTGGAGTCGGCGACACTCGTCCTTGCGGCTTCTTCGGCTTTTATCGCTTCGAACGCGGTGTTGTCCAAGAACGTACCATCTGACTTGGTTGTCGCGGATGACAGTCGGGATTTTGTCGTCGTCTTGTTTCGAAGCCCCGCAGAGCGTGAGACGAGTGATCGCTTGGAGATCGCTTAACTTCAGACTCGGGATGTTGTACTTAAGGAACTAAAGTGCCGCCTAAAATTTTAAATGCAACGCCAATCGCCATCTTCTGTCTTCCTAAATCCATTCTTTTATTGTCCTTTCTCCTCACTTCTCATTCTCTTTAACTTCATTTAAACCCCACTGCATTTAAGTGGTTTTATCGCATTGCTTGAAGTAAAATGATTAAAGAAAAAAAGATATCACACTGCGTTCTATTGAGACTAAGCTCGCGTCTGATTCGTTCTTCTTTAGGGAAGACTATTCCGACTTGGACGGAGTATTTTCTTTCAAAACATCCATCCCATCACGTGGTGGAACTCAAAACTAGATTTTCGCAGTTTGTGATTCCAGTAATGGGCATAAATCGTAGCAGAATTAGATCAAAAACGGTGTAACTTTTTCAAAACATTGGAACAAATACTATTTTTATGAGCAACACGAGCAATACAAATGCAGAAATATCTAGGTTTTATAAAGTACACAAAAGCATTTGATAAGATACAACACAAATAATTACTTAGAAACTCTTGATTTACATATCGAAAGATATTCGAGCAATCCATAACCTCTACTGGGAACAAACAGCCAGTATCCGGATAAGGAACGTGTTCAGTGAATATAGACAAATAGAAAGTGGAGTATGAAAAGTATGCATGCTTTCACCGAAGTTATTTAACTTATTTACTGAGACGATCCTATGAGAACTAGAAGGCCTACTCGGAGTTATTATCTGTGGACTTAATCTTAAAAAAAATAAAATATGCTGATGATCTTGTGGTGATGGCAGACTGAAAGTAATCCGAGATAAGGTAATAAAGAAAAGTAAGAAGAAACTGTCAGAAAACAGAATGGATGGTTGTCAGCAAAAGGGCCATGCTCAAAATGTGAATTACATGTCGGAGACGTCCAAAATAAGCAAGTACCGAAATTCAACTATTTGCGTAGTGTAATTACAAATAAAGGAAATGTGACACAGAAATGCGAATACGCATGGTAATAGCGAAAGATGCTTTCTAGAAACTAAGCAAAGTTTGAAAAGATGGGAAAATTTTGTGTATTTTATTGAACTTTTAACAATTAACTTCACAAATTGGATCTTGCCTTTTGAAAAGTGTTTGGTTAATCATACTCTTCAAAATTCAACTGTGATAAAAAAAAATAAATGTTGATACATCTCAGATGTCAGCCCCCTATACCAACCATTGAGCCACATCTCGAAGTGGACAGGTTAGGCGAGTCATTTCGTCAGTTTATTGTCTTCGATTTTTCCGGCAACAGAGAAATCGATTGAATATCGAACTCTGGTCGAAGTATTCCTCTGCCTGTCTTAAACATGTCATTATCACGCACAACGTCAAAATAAACGAAGCCTGTAGCCATTAGAATCGAATATTACAATGAACAATAGCCGAGAATTGTTTCTATGTTAGTTTTCCTGAAAAATTCTATGAGATTTGACTGTTACCGCTTGTGTGTTGGCTTGATTGTTATTTCTTTTGGAAACTCTGAATTCAATGCAATTATAATATGTCAGGGTAAGTTGGACAGCCCGCCAGTTATAAATGCTTAAGGGTCGAGCTTTGACTCAAGTAATACGCAGTGAAATAGTCAAAAACTCTTATTAAATTATTAGTTTCTTTTTAAATATTTAAAAAAGACTTTTTGAAATTTTGTAAAGTTACAGACGTAAAATATATTAAGCACGTCATCCTACTTCTCAAGTAGTTTTCGACAAATAGAAAAATATTTTTTCATTGCACCGATGGTAATAAAAGTTTATAAAGTGTTTTGCCTGTTTGATTTACCGTACTTATGGTGATTTTCTAAGCACAGCTTAGATGTGGCACAAGGCCGAATGTATGGGGTACACAGTCAGGATCGAGCTCACCACTCAGTCGTAATTAGTTCTAGCGAGGCAAGCTTGCTAACCGTTACACCGCGTCGAAGTGCTCCAAAAATATTATTCTAAGATGTGGCACAAGGTCGAACTAAGTATTTAGTTGTAATTGTCTTAGCTAGACAAGCTTGTTAACCATTACATGACGAGGTGATTTTCTAAGCGTTGCTTAGATGCGGCACACGTATTGGACACCCAGGGAGGATTGAACTCACTATTCAATCGTAACTAATCTAACGAGACAAGCTTGTTAATCATTACACCACATCGTGATGCCCGATTTACCGTATTTATGGATGCATGTCTCGCTGTTTTATACGAGGTTGGGCTGAAAAGTTCATAATCTGACTATGAAGAAGTGATGCTAGAGCTGTGAAATCTTACATGCATTAATTTCAACTCTTCTTATTAATAACTGCATTGTTTCTTCTCAAGTAAATTGACATCTAACTGTTCAAAGAAAACTTCAAAAGAAACTAGCAACGAATTCTCTTGAAAATGGACAAAATTAGGCATCGTGGTGTTATCAAGTACATAGAGAAAAAGAGTTTAACTCCCAAAGACATTTATGCTGACATGGTTGCTACATACGTTTATGATGCTCCAGCTTTATCAACAGTGCAAAAGTGGGTAGCTGAATTTAGGAGGAAAAGTGAGAGTCTGGACGTTCTGTAACTGCCACCACCAAGGAAAACATTTGATCATGTTCACCACATGGTGATGAATGACAGGAGATTAACTATAAGAATTTCCTTCCTAACTTATTGTTTAAAGTAATGTGAAAAGCAAACATCTTGATTATATTATTATTTTCCCTTCTAGTCACATGTGCTATTCATTTTAGCTGTTGCGACTGTTGGAACCTTTCAACTGATGTGTTTTTGGTTTTTTGGGGGTTTTTTTTTTTATTTGGTAAAGTTTAGTCGATCGTAAACAGGGTCGCTATGACTGAACAACAGATTCTTTGTTATATTCCATTGAATTTTATTGAACACTATTGCCATTGGATTCTTTTTAAAAGCAGTTCATGATACAAAATGATGTGGTAACAACATTATCAATCTTATTATTAATTACACATATTTTGATTTGTATCTGCAATACGAGTTATTGTAACAATTATTCTGAGTCACATTATATAATATAATGTTATAGTAGAACACACCTATTCTACAGTTAATAGACTCTCCCACCTATAATAATTAGGAGTAGTAGGAGTCGCGGAGTCGCTCAGCGAGTTGGTCCGAGTTCAGTCTGAAGTCGGACGACCAGCTGACCGGTTGAACTCTCTGCCTTCAGGCGGGGAGGAACCCGAACGAGGCTACATCGAAGGGCGGAGTCTCTTTCGGGGAGGTAAACCGACCCTGAACCCGTTTATACGGGTTCAATGGGCATATTTTTCGCCGAGCCCACGGGCTCAGAGATCCCACGTTAAACCGGCCTTGTGCCACATGATGCCCTCGTGGGGAGGTGACTAAATACTCTCAGTGAGTTGGTCAGTCAGTCGATGTCGGACGACCGTTAGACGGATACTAAAGTATCAGCGACCACCACTAGATTTCTCTGCGTCATTACCTATTATATCAAGTTCCTAACGTTTTGTACGTCGAACCTATTTTAGGACCGACTTAGTACAAATACAAGCCTCCACTGTGAAACCACTCTACAATATATAACTTACATAAAACACAATAGGAAATTAATAACAAAAAGTTTACCTTTTTTTTAGAATGGAGTTATAAGCTAATATCACACTATAAATCTTTCCATTCAATAATAGTAATTCCGGGGTGACAGTTTATACCAATTTTAGCATTTACCATATTATAATTTTCTAAGGTGAAAGTCATTCAAGAGCAAACGGCAATCGTGTGCTTAAGGAGATTCATATTTATTAAAATAACATAAAATAAGGATGCCTTCTTTTTGTGCACTTAGTTTCATTTTTCTAGATAATCGTTTTCAAAAAAATAATTGTTTTTATTATACATACTTGTTTATTTCTCATATCTATTTCAAAATACGTAACAGCGGCAAACCAGCATGAATTATTTAGTTACCATCAAGTCATGTGACAAAATTTTCCAACCATACAGACTACGTTTTACAATGACACACCCACGTAGCCTCTACGGAGCGTACAATGGCTAAAATGTCGTGAACATGACTTCGCGGATTGATATATAAATATGTAACGAAAACAAATACTGAATTTCCTATTTCAAATTCTATAAAATTAGAAAAACGTCCCTAGCTCAAGAACCTCTTGTCTAATTTTAATGACCTTTTGCCCAGCAATCGGCAAGGGTTCAAAGTGCAATATACTCCTAAATTGGTTGGGGTATTATGTATCGTTTAAGCTCTAGCTCTACAGCAAACATAGATACAATATTAGAGTTTTAGTATTATACATGGTGTCCATAAAGTTCGTGTGCACTTTAAAAACTTTCTAACTTTATTTGTATTTGCGATAGAAATAATTTGTAAAAAGGATTAGAAAGAAGTAAATCTATATTTTTTTAAGGTTTTATTGAAATTTTATTGAATTTTCCAAATGTCCTCCATCATTAGCAATACAAAGGTTAATGCGATTTTGCAGTTCATGGAAAACATTTGCCAACTGATCTACAATAATGCCTGAAATCACATTAGTTATTTTAGCTATACTTAAAACTTAAACTTTATACCATTTTTTACAGATTATTTCTATCGCAAATACAAATAAAGTGCGCACGAACTTTATGGACACCCTGTACAGATAATGAGAAAACGTAATTTATAGTATAAACTATATACTGTTCCTTATTGTATGATTTAAGAATACGATCTCAAATATAAATTGTAACTTTAAAATGTGTCAATGTTTATTCTAAGGTTTGTTCAGACTACTTATCGCATTCATTTTGGTTTTATTGTTACTGCGTTTCGGCCAATTCAGACTTCGGCCTTCTCCATATGTATAATTTCTAATAAAAAGGAAACGGTTTCTTTTTTTTCGAGAAATAGAAAAAAAACACAAACAAAAATGACAAATGTACTAATGTAACCAGTCCACTCTACTTATTCTCTCAGTATCCCGTGCAATATGGGCGAGTCCATATTTTAGATGTGGATTACTATCTGATCATTTCCAAAACAGCAACTGTGATTTGAAATTGGAATGAAAGCAGTGATCGCACCTACTCTGAAGCTATCATAAAAATTCAGGATGTGGAATTAGTAAATACTAAACACTTCAAATATCTCGGCGTATGGATCAGTTATAGCAACTTATAGTCTAGAAGAGGAAATTGAACATAGAATAAATTGCTTCAGAAGTAGTTTCTCCCAACACCGCAACTTGCTGCAAAACCAAAACATCAACCTGAAAATCATATTTTTAAATAGCCTTGTCAGATCAAGACTTTCATATAGATGTTAGACATGGTACGAAACCCATTCAGAAATATCTAAATTGTATACAACCGCTTTTTAAGATCATTGCTTGTGATGAAAACTCTTCAAATCCAGACTCTTCAGAATTGTAATTATCCCAATTCAAGGAAATCACACATAAAACTCTAAACCTGGAGTAGTTTTTCCCAATACCACATGATGCTACAAAATCAAAATATTCAGTTGAGAATTTGAGTCGATCTAGACTCTGTCATGATTCACCTCGTTCAAAAATATCTAAAGTGTCACCTATATACAAAAGTTTTCTCATATGAATGATTAAAAACGGCTTCGAGCGAATGAATCCTCTATGCCTTGAAGAAGACCACTATTCATCAGACTGACGCTATATAATCACAAAGATTTTAGAAAATATCAAAAGCATAACATTTGAAGACTTACAGCAGCAGCAACAACTAAAATGGATAGCACTTATATATAGAAGGTAAAGCAATAATATAATGAAGATGTTAACTTTCCACATTAACTTAAACAAAAGTTTAGGAAGAAATCTCACATACTTGAAGGATCAATAACAGTGAACCCGAGAAAACTATTTTCCTGAAAAAAAAAAAAAAAAACGTTTTAGGAGAAGGATTTTATAAATTTCAACCGACATTTTCTGCTATAATCTCTAAACTGGATCCCCACAAAGCATGTTGACTTGATTATATCCCCGCAATAATCCTTAAGGAATGTGCTCCTGAACTGGCTCTTGTTCTCTCTAAACTCTATAATAAATGCTTTGCTGCTTCTTGCTTTCCTCCGTGTTGAAAATCCTTTTCTATAGTTCCAGTCTTTAAGTACTCAGCGGAACCACCTGATCCTCCTATTGGCCTATTAGCCTTTTATTTCTTTTTGACAAAGTACTAGAGGCTCTAATCAACTCTGAATTTTTAATCATCCCATCTCACAGGGTCATCTTTCAGACAAGCAGTATGGCTTTCACTTCTCTAGGTAAACTGCTGATGTTTTAACGATTATTGCTGAAAGAGTCTATCAAGCTTTAGATAAGAATGATGAAGCTGTTGCTTTAGTTATCTCGAAGGCATAATGATATAATGAACATGTTGACATTCTATGCTACCTTAAACAAAAGGTTAGGAAGGAAACTCCCATCAGTACTAGGAAAAAGTGATGACAAGTGACTTGAGGAATCTGTTTTCTTGAAAAACTGTTTTAAGAAAAAAAAATGTTATAAATTTCAACAGACAGTTAGGCCAATAAATGCCGAAAGATTCCTGTATGGAAACGGCCAATTTTACCATTACCATTTTCTTATTCTATAACCGAAAAAAAGTTATTTGGGTAAATGGAACGAATTTTTGAGTATTTCCTGGCAGTAGAAATCTGCAAGACGTGAAAGAACTTTTATTTTAAACCCGATTACGTGAAAACTGACTTCAGAGAAATTAAATCTAGCACTGCACTCGGCTTTGGTGCCAA
The DNA here is from genome assembly GCA_903632075.3 of Acanthosepion pharaonis. Classification (NCBI taxonomy): domain Eukaryota; kingdom Metazoa; phylum Mollusca; class Cephalopoda; order Sepiida; family Sepiidae; genus Acanthosepion; species Acanthosepion pharaonis. The sequence continues at coordinate 192,948 of CAHIKZ030001104.1, read as the reverse complement.
TCCTATGGCTACTGATTTTCAACTGCAAAGAGAAATTCTCTTTCTTTGATAACTCTGGAGCTGATTTTTCCGACCAGACTATGATTTCTTGTGACACGCTCCTGAATTGTGTCGGAAATAATCCGAGATCAATAGAGAAAAGTCCAGAACATCTTTTGAAGTCAGGATGGTGGAATGGGCAGCGGAAGTACCAATGATGTCGGTACACGGATTCCGAAACTGAAGACGAGTATATTATTATTATCATTATTATTTTACTCATTGTGTTTTTACACCAGTTCTAACTGGTTTCTATCACTAGAGATCAAGGGACAGCAAGTCTCTTCATTATTCCAACGCTCTACTCAGCTAACTTTAATAATGCTGTTGTCTTCTACGAATTACTAAGTATTACAATCTCTTTACAAAACTGTTCACTGATTGTTACAAATGCTCTAATTAAGTACAACTGTCACAATAATTCAATAGTTTTTTTTCAATTCTCTGACAAAGTCTGCATATTTTTCAAGCTTTTCTCTTTCAAGATTACACAGCAGTCTGATTGGTTGATTGTTTTTGTTTAGCGAGATATCAACTCTTTGCAGGTTATTTAATGCCGAAATCTAGATATTTTGTACACAATTGTTTTGAGATAATAATGTTTTAGTGACACAAGTCTTACTAATTAATCCATAGAAGAGGTGAATTCATACCATTCCCAATGCACGTAGGTGAATATAACGAACCCAACTGGAATTGGAACTCGGCTATCCGATTAACAATTCCGAGACATGAGACATTACAGCACTTGGTATTCCCAAGCGGTCACCCATCTAAGTAGTGACCAGGCTCAACGTTGCTTAACTTCAGACAGAGCCGTAAGCCACATCAGTCTGGTGAAATAGCGGAAATCCATTGATCAATTTTCTTCTTCTAAGACTACATCTGATTTTCTGGCTGTTTCGTTTTAATTTCAAAATTCCCAGATAATTCTGTGTCATTTTTTATTCGCTAATAAAAATATTATTTAAATGCCAAAATGATTTGAATTTGCACAATTCGAAAGTGATCACCATTCCCACCCAGTCATGTCTATTTTTACTCCTTCTAAGACAAATTGCCATAATCACTTATTATATGATTGGTCGTCCTATTATTATTACTGTTATTGTCGTTACTGCCATTGATATTATTGTGAAGAGAGGAAAAACCAGAGACTTTATTGTAGTAGTAGTAATATTACCCGTGATATTTATTCATACTACAATCTTAGGAGTGCATTAAAAAATAACCGTAATATTTAAGTTTTTGATATTTTATAGGTATAATGTAATTGTAAATTTACAATACATTTATTTGTGTTAAAAATAATTTCAAGCTTAAATTATAGCGCTTTATTTGTCATGGATAAAATAAAGGAGAATTCTTTTTCTATTATGTCATCTTCAGATTTTCAGAAGTGGTTAGCTCTGAATTTTTCAGATCTCCAGAATTGACAAGTTCTTTGTAGTGGACTCTGAAGAATTCAATACACAAAGCCGGGCAATTCAATCATATATATGTAGTGGACTATTCCGGTGAGGTAGAAAAAGTTTCTCCACCGCCATCTTCCTAACAGATGTTGACGATTATTACTCGAGATGAAATTCCAACAAGTCCTCAAATTATCCTCATGAACATTGGCTGACCACAACAATGTCGTGCCTTGCATTGTCTCAATTCGTTCCTGGATCTCCAAATGTTCCAGTCTCTTTGCAAAGATCTTTGATACTTTTTCCTAGAGCGCGACCATATTGTTATATTTATTATTAGTATTAGTAGCAGTAGCAGTAGTAGTAGTAGTAGTAGTAATGTGACAAGTCTCTTACTGCTCTCTCGCTACCTTCATGGAAAGTACTCGGAAGAACAACATTCCTTGCTTCCGCCAGGCCTAAACTTCACGGCTAGAATCCGCCATGCCACTTACATAGTATCAAACTACCCACATTCCCTCCGTATTCCATCACAAACACCTTCTTCCAGTGAACCACTGCCCTGTGGAACAGACTCCCAAAAAAATGTTTCCCCGATCATTACAATCTTAACCTGTTCAAGTCTAGTGTTAATCGTTATCTTCCCCTCCTATCCATATAAACTACCCCTTAACGTAACCCTCTACCTTGGGTGGCCCCCGAGCCTTGTACAGGGTGAACCTTACTGTAAGGAAAAGTAAATAAAAAATAAAGAGAGTAAAAATGTACAGATGACAATTGTTGTTGTAGCAGCCCCAAAAAGAGACAATTCAAAAATGCTGGACTTTCGAAGGTAATTGAAGCTGCCCCGCCCCCTGTTTCTCTGTCTATTACTTCTGTCACAATAAAGCAGATATATAAAATAAACGAGTGAGTTTCGTTGTGAATTGAACGCGTAACTTAGAGGTAAAGTAGACAAATAACATATCCACCATGCCAATGTTTTATTGGATTAACAGCCAGCTAAAATTAACTTACAAAATCTAAGATAGAGTGCACAGATATTAAATTGATTAGGAAAAAATATTTTGGTTCGAGAGCGCACTGATCTAAGACAGAAATGATGATCCAGACGTAAATAATTCCATCATTTTTGACGGGTTATATGCCAGCATATTAAAAATATCTAATCTTAGAATTACTGAAAAGGAAAAAAAAACGTTCAGCTGGTTGTTGTCTGATTCAATCAATTTTTTTTCTTCTTTCACCTATTTTAATAGCTTCAAAATTTTACTTCGTTTTTTTAAGAAGAATCCGTTCTTCAAAATATCTTCCTCTTCCTCTTCTTCTTCCTCTTCTTCTTCCTCTTCCTATTCCTCTTCTTCTTCCTCATCCTCTTTCTGCCCGACCTCCATTCAGACTTTAAGCTTCTATTTGCTCCTTTCTTACACTTTCTCACAGATTCTCGCTCTCTTTCTCTCTCATTTATTTTCCATGCCTCCTCTTAACTCTCTTTTCCTTTTCCTACCTTTGCAAACCACTACCACCAATTAACCCTCTCTCTGCTTACTTCTCGTTCTATCTCCTTGTTTCTTTTTCCCTCTCTCTCTTTTCTCTCCTTTTGCAATTTCTCCTTCTCATTTTTCTCCCGTTTATCTCATCTTCTTTTGCTTTACTTTCTTGCCTTTTCTTACTTCTCTCTCACTCTCAATCTATCTATCTATCTATTTTCCTTCTTTTCTCTTTCTTACGATACCTCTCTTTTTTATTCTATTACATTCCTTTCTCTCTTTCTACTCGCCGTTTTCGTTGCTTCCATTTTTTCTCTATTTTCTATTTTTCTCTCTTTTACATTTCTTTGTTGTCTCTCCCCCTCTTCCTATTATCTCCTTCCAATTTTATTTCTCTCTCTCCCCCATTTCACTTTTTTCTCTATCCCTGATTCTCTCTCTAATCCTTTTTCCTCTATTTTTTTCTTTTTTTGTTTGAACTCCTAGTTATCAATTTTCTTATCTCTCTCACTAACCTTATCTCTGTAAGCCTTCTTTTGTTTTTATGTCTTTCCCTTTCTCTTTCTTTTTCACTATCTACCTCTCTTTCTCTCTCTAACACTGAAGCTTTCGTCTCTCTCTCTATTCTTTATGGAAACATTTTTTCTTTATCTCTTTTCTATCTCTACGTTTTGGCTAGACACATTTCTCCCACTATCTATCTATCTATCTATCTATCTATCTATCTATCTATCTATCTCTCCCACTATATCTAATTTCTCTTAGTTTTCTTTTTCTCTCCTTCTCTATCATTTTATGTCTTTTTTCTTTAATCATCTTTCCATTTCTCTTTTTCGCTCTCGCTCTCTCTCTCTCTCTCTCTCTCTCTCACACACTACTCCCTCTGTAACCTTCTCTTTCCATCTCACTGTTTATTGTTCAGTCTTCTTCTCCCACTCTTCTATTCTCTAGCCTTCTGTCTCTTTCTTTTTCATGTTTTCTTCCTCCTCTTTTCTCTCACTTATTTTCCCTCTCTTTCTTCCTTCACTTCTTCTGTCTTGTCTTTTTATTTCAACTTCTTCTAGGTCTTTCTCTCACTTCCTTCCCCCCTCTCTACCTTCACCCACCCCAGTCTTTCGATTTTTTCTTCTCTTATTTCCTCCTTTTCTCCCCACCCACACCCCCGCCCCACTCACTGTCTCATCGATTCTAGCCATTATTTTTCTTATTTATTTTTGGACTTTGAATCTTTTCAAATAATTTGAAAGATCAAGAGTTTTCGTTTTACCAATCTATTTTTAAAAAATGGAATTTATTTTCTTCAAACGATTTCTTCCCTCATCTTTTCTAGTCTTTAAATACACCTCTCTCTCTCTCTCTCTCTCTCTCTCTCACTTTCTCTCTTTCTCCCTCTCTCTCTCTTTGTATATATCTCTCTCACTCTTCTCCATATCTTTTTTTATTATATAAAATATATATAAACACAGACACGCATATATATAAATGTGTGTGTGTGTGTGTATATATATATATATATATATATATATATAAACCTAAAAGGGCCAGGCAATCTACCTAAAGTTTCACCTAAACGGATCCTCATGGCCGTCATCGCCCTGACGATCCGTTTAGGTGAAACCTTTAGGTTGCCTTGGCTCTTTAGGTTTATATTAGGATTGCTCTTCACTTCGTGTATTGAGCACTTTACGTAGTTGCATTTACTCGTTTTGGAGTTTTTTTTTTCTTTAGACTCTGAGCTTGAACTCTGGACGATTGTTTTCGCCTCAAATTCATGTTCTTAGTTCTTTTACTTTTTTTATTCCTCATTTTTCCTTGAGTACTAGTTTGTTCTCCCAAGCCTATATACCTAATATTTTTCCAAGCAGAGTACCACCATTTATTTATATATATATATATATATATATATATATATATATATATATATATATATATATATATATATATATATTAATTTTAATTAATTTTATTTAATTTTTCTTGTGTTCTTATAATCTTTTCTTTTATGCACTAAGGTAGGCTTTCCTATCGCCCGGTCAATACTCCTCCCCCTTCTCTTGAACAACCGCAGACGCTCACCCCTTGTTTCTTGTTTAGGAAGAGGTTCCCGGTACGTTTCCTCTCCTTCTCTCTGGCCTCCGTAGTAGTACTGTCGTGATTCTCTTGTGATGCGTGCACTCTGTGGCAACGCCCTTTCAATCTGAGGGTACGGGGCTGACAGTTTTCTGGTTGCTGTTCCCGACTGGTAGTTAGGGGCCTTAACTCTTGCGTAGCGTCTTGAGCGGCTGCTCTGATCAACAGTTGTATAATATCGGGGTGCCTGTAGTGCCATGTCGCGCATGGAAGGGTGTCCCTGCACGCACCTCCGGTGGGCAACCCTAAGGCCACATGATGTTGCAGGCTGCGTCAGCTCCTTTCTGCCCATGTCACATACGATGACCGTCTGCTACTTCTACTTCAGGCCTTCTCTTTTTCACTGCCAATATTACCCGACATGACAATAAACAATCAAAAAAGTAAACCTAAACAAGCTCTAAAAAAATCACCTAAACCCTTTAATATTTCCTTTTCTAACATCCGTGACATTCGAACCAACTTCTGCAGTGTGGAATCGTTCCTCATTGAGAAGTCTTCTGATATACTGGCTCTCTGCGAGACCAACCTCAACTCATTTATCCCCTCTTCTGACTTCTCGATCTCCGGTTACCTTCCTCTCCTTAGAAAAAACTCTCAAACCCACATGCATTGTCTGAGAGTTTTTGTCAAGGACTATCTCCCACTGGCTAGGAAGCTCTCTCTCTCTCTCTCTCTCTCTCTCTCTCTCTCTCTCTCTCTCTCTCTCATCTTCAAACCATTTATACATGTGTCTCCGCCTATCTCTCTTCAATTCTGTAAACTACCTCTTCTTCCGCTATCGCTCTCCATCCTCCCAAGACTGTGGTGTACTCGATAGCAGTTCCTTCAATATAGACAAGTCTCTCTACATCCGTTTGCACATATTTTCGTTTTTGGTGACTTTAACGTCCACCATGCCAAGTGGCTTAAAAACTCTATAACTGACCTTGCTGGCATACAAACTCACTTTTCAATTACTCAATCCCTCACACAAATGGTTGACTTTCCTACACGCTTCCCCAATAACCAGGACCGTAAAGCTTCCCTTCTTGATCTCTATTTCACCTCCATCCTCGAGTCTTGTCATGTCACGCAGCCCTGCCCTCTTGGCAATTCTGATCATGCTGTAATGTTTGTCAACATTTCCTTCTACTCCACCCCGAGCAAAGAACCTCCTACCAACAGGACATCTTTATGTTATCAACGAGCATGTCCCTTAGAATGTGGTCTTTAATCTCCCCATTCAAAAATGCGCTTCTGGTGTCTCCTCCTGGGTAAAAGCTGGAATCAAGACTTTCATCCTCGCAAGGAAATATAAGGTTAAATCGCGTTCATCTCCTTTGTTCTCTGCTGCTTGCTCGGCTGCCATAGCACATAGGAATCACTTCTTCCGCCTGTACCGTAGTGACATGTCAGATTGCAACAGACGTCTCTTTGTCTCGGCCCGTAATGAGTGCAAACGTGTCCTCAATGAAGCAAAGTCACTATTTGCTGAAAGAAACGACGTATTGCATCTCGCAAATTCGGTTACAAAGATCATTGACGTCTCTGCAAGAGCGCACTAAACAACAGAAAACCCATAATACCTCCTTTGTTCAACCAATTTGAGGTTCCTGACTGCCTCAGCTGGTAAGGCTGAATGCTTTGCTCGGAAATTCTCATCCAATTCAACGCTCGACTAATCCGGTGTACCCACACCCGATTTCCCCCTAGAACAAAGGCTCTATTGAGCGACTTGCACATAACCTCATCGATGGTAATGGGCATCGTCTCTAAATTAGACTCCCATAAGGCTAGCGGTGGGGACGGGATACCAGCCGTGGTCCTGAAGAAATGTGCTCCTGAACTGGTTCCTGCCTTCTCCAAACTATATAACTACTGCATCAACGACTCTTGCTTTCCAACCTGTTGGAAGTCCTCATCTTTTGTATCTGTCTTTAAGAACTCTGGAGACCCTTCTGACCCATCTAACTACCGTCCTATCAGTCTCCTACCCCTCTTCGGTAAAGTCTTTGAAGCTTTAATCAACGCCGAAGTGGTTAAGCTCCTTATATCCCATGATCTGCTCTCTGACAAGCAATAGGATTTCCGCTCTGCTCGAGCAACCGCTGATGTGCTCACTGAATTTGTTTACCAAGTACTTCACAATAACGGAGAAGCTCGTGCTGTGGCTCTAGATATCTCTAAAGCATTTGATAGGGTTTGGCATGCCGGCCTTCTTCGTAGGCTTCAGGGATACACAATTTCAGGACGATTATTTGACTTAATACAATCATTCCTGTCAAACCGTGTAACGGATTCTCCTCCAGTTCCTTTCTCACGAACGTAGGTGTTCCCCACGGCTTTATCCTGGGCCCTACGCTGTTTCTGATCTTCATTAATGATCTTCCCGACGTCATCAATTCCCAAGCAGGCATCTATGCAGACGACAGTTTCTATTTACTCCTGCCTCTGTAGCAAATCCAACATCGCTAGCAAAACTAACCTGGCTGTTGATCTCGAAAAGGACCCCCAATCAGTTGTTGACTGAGGCAAGAAATGGCTGGTTAACTTTAATGCTACAAAAACAAAACTGCTCTCTTTTACCCACCACAGAGAACCCTACTGCCTCCGATTAGAATGTCTGATTCTCAAATCCAAGAGAGCACTTCGCTACGACTGCTTAGACTCACACTCTCCGCTGACTTGTGACGGAACAAATACATAGAATCAATAGCTTCATCTACTGCAAGGAAAGTTGGTTCTCTATTTCGCGCCAGAAAGTTTTTCTCGCCCAAGTCTATCCTTCAAATCTATAAATTCACCCTTGCATTGAATACTGCTGCCATATATGGTCTGGTGCCCCCGCTGTTCGTCTTAAGGTCCTCGACAAAATCCAGAGACGGATATGCAATGTGGTTGGCCCTGATCTGGCATCTCGTTTACAGTCGCTTTCTCACAGACGTGACGTCGCCTCCCTCTGTCTTTTCTACAAATACTTTCACGGTAACTGCTCCAATGAGCTACTTTCGCTGGTTCCCAAACTGCATGAATCTAAACGTGCTACTAGGTTGGCATCACAGTTCCACCCTTTCACTGTCGAAACTGTTAAATGTAGCCGTCTCTTCTACTCCAATAGCTTCATGTCTCGCATTTCCCTTCTACTTGTTTCCCTGATAGCTATAATCTCCAAATATTCAAATGCAATATCAATCGACATCTTCAGATGCGTTGATCTATTCCTCGTCCTTCTCTTCATCCTTTCCTCTTTCACGCCTCTTTACTCTTGCTCCCATTCTCTGTAATGTTTTGCGTCCTAGTGGCACTCCCCCCTTTCTTGGAGTGAAATGCTAAAAAAGATTATATAGAAATTGAGTGAATGTTCTGTATGTTCGTGGGTTTTCGGCTATACTTTTGGCCATTATCAAAGATGATTCTATCTTTACTTTTAACTGAATGTATTGAGTTTTTCTTTTTTATGTATGTATCGAGAATGTTTTATTTTCCAAACACGGTCAGCACTTTGTGGCCATGTTCATAGTTGATGTTATTAAGTGTTGGCTTTTTCCTTTTTATTAATAATGCTTCCGTTATTTTTAGCCTTTTTTACACATGGATGAGGCTATTATATTTCTATTATCAACAAGTATGTACCAGATAGAATTTGGTAGGCCTCCATGTGTATTTAAATGAGACCTAATTGAGCTATAGTCAGAGAGATGTAAAGTGGGTCTTCTTGTTAAGTATGTTGTAGTATATCCAATATAGTTATTTATGAATTTGCTTTGGTCAGGAAAACAGTTCCTTAAGGGACATGTAAATTCGTAAATAATAATGGTTCTCTGTAAATCGGATTTCGCAGGTAAGTTATTATTTTTGACAATGAGGTTAGCAGTTTTAAATTTTTATAGTAGATAATTAATTTAGCTTAACTGCATTACCTTGTAAGTTATTATTAACAAAACTTGTTAAAATAGGGATTGCTGCCAAATGCACAATTATATATATATATATATATATATATATATATATATATAAAAAAATAAATTCCCAGTGAACAACAAAAAGTTTCATATATTTTCATACAATTATCAGGTAGCTGGTAACATATTTTTGTGAAAATGAGTATTTTATACCCCTTTGGCCAGTTGAATGAGGGTAGTTGATGTGTACATACTATGCACACACACCAGCCAAACTCACCAAGAGAGGGTAAATGATTGTACAGCCAAGATAGAAATGCTGAAGAATCATCATTACTTGAAGAAAAGAAAAACACTTACCAGAAAAAAAAAGATTTAAAAAAGTGTAGAAAGTGCTCAATAGTATGATAAACAATTGATCCTTAGCAAAGATGCATAATGCTAAAAGTAAAATTAGTGCTCAACAATACAGGGCCCTCAAAGTCAGAGAATATAATTTAAATAAAATACAAAGTAAACAACCCCTAAGGAAGTATATTACAAAGGCACACTGGACAAATATATAAGTGACAAGCAAAAGTATTGGACACTGGAATTTTGAAGAAAATTATAATTTCTCATTTCTGTCAATATATGGCTACTGGATTAACTGTTGGTTAAAATATATATGTTTTCCTGGCAGTCTTGAGTTCAATCTTTGGATTGGATAATGTAGAAAAGTTATATGCTCTGGTACAGTGGAAGAAACAGAAAAGGGGATACAAAGATGAATAGACTGGAGAGTGTTAACTGATAAGAGTTATCTTCCCTATGCATGGAATGTAGAATTAGAACAGTCTACATATGTAAATTGAATAAAGTGTTTGCTTCAAAATTCCCAGAGACAACTAGAAAAAAAAACAATGGATATAACAGCCAAAATGTAGTGAATATAACAATCAAGATGACAATACTAGGCACACAAATGTTTGGACACATCGATAAAAATGTTCAATATTTAATGCCATAATCCATCACTATTTGTTCAATATTTAATGGTATATTCTTCCTAACTTTCCTTAAAATGTTCAATATTTAATGGCATATTCATCACTTGATATGATGACAGTCAGATATTTGGAGTAACACATAAAACCAGCATGGAGCACCATTGAAAAATGCCTGGAAACAAATACCACAGGATAATTCAGTGGTTTCCAACATTTTTTTGTTTGTTTGTTTTTGGTCATGCCCCACCTAAATATCTCTAAAATCCTGATGCCCACTCCATGACATATAATTCGTATTATTCAAAAAGTGGACTCCTATTTGTGTAGAGGGAGCCTAAAAAGGCCATTAACTTAACTTTCCTTAAGAACTTGAGACTGCATATATGTGATAATATGTGTATACAGTACATATGTAATTACATATGTACATACATACACACAAATATTTGTATGTATGCATAGTGTATATGCCTTGTATGTATTAACTCACATGCACACTCATATTCACACAGACTCACTAGAAAAAAATTCACTGTTTGTTGTGGCTAGAAACAAAGACACAAAAAGAGGAATTGAGTTAAACAAATATATTAACAGAAACAGTAATACAAACATATACAAACATGAATGTTACAGCAAGAGTGCTTGGTCTGACTGTCAGAGCTGACTGCTGGAAACTTCCCTCTCCAAAAGGCAGTACCTGCTCCTATTTATACCTGGCAGAGTCCATGTGTGCATCTGTAAATTACTATAACAATAACTCATTCTCGAATTGCCCCCCCTTAAAAATCAAATTACCTCCCTTGTGGGGTATACACTCTACATTGGGAACCACAAGGTTAATCCAAGCCTTGTGCCTGAAATTTTATAGACAGAACTGTTTGAAAGCCATCAATGATTGTGCCAGTTAAAAATTACAAGTCATCATGTCCAAAGGTTTGAACACACAGGCCTTGTTCAAATTGTTGATCACACCAGATTATGAGCTCTCTCCCAAAAACTACATACTCAGTGTAGTTGAAGTATAATCCACAGGTTGGCTCTGTGGATGTTGAATAAATACAAATGTGCCTGAACCGACATCTGCAACAGGGATTGTCTAACCATACTAGTAAACCAGTATACTCTGAATTGGGTGTCCAGCATCCAACTAAATAATAATAATTCCTCCTCTCAGAAAAAAACCCAAAACATTGTAACTATAACAACCAAGATGAGGACAATAATGAAAATAAATTCATGTAGGATAATGGTAAGTCATCATTTCAGAAATTGGTAGAAAAATTACAATTATTTGAAAATTTCTGTCTGAAGCATTTTCACTATTTTTAATTTATTACTAATTTTTACATTATCTTTTTATTGTTGCTTTTCTTATATGCATCATTTTTATTTCTGTATTTTAAATATAGGTCTATATCTCTGAGATGAGGTATTATGTACACTATTTACATTATTTGGATTATTGTCCTCATCTTTGTCGCCATATTTATTACAACGTTTTGGCCATTGTACATTTCGGCCTTCTTCAGTACCTGTCTATATTTCTGAGATGAGGTATTATGTACACTATTTACATTATTCGAACTATTGTCCTCATCTTTGTTGCCATATTTATTACAACATTTCAGCTGTTGTACGCTCCGGCCTTCTTCAGGTGTTTGGAATGTTGAACTGAACCCTTTATTTCACTCACTGGGGTAGACTGTTCTAGTTCCACGTGCCATGTCTAATGGATGTTAGTTATCTCCTGTTAATTCCCCTCTCCAAATTCTCCACAGCCTTAACCAGGTATTGAACTCACACTGTTTGGGTCCTGTCACTGGATCTAACTAACGCCTTTATCAACTGTGCCATGTGTCCTTGAGTTCTGTATTTTAGTTTGTGATTTTAAACTACCAGTTTATTAAAATAAAAAAAAACAGAGAACTGAATGATAATTTGCAATTTTATGAAAAACTTCATGACACATTCTTATATTTTTATTGATTTCTTTTAATTTTTTATATAATGAGAGTGACAGCTGTAAATAGGGAAAGGCCAAGTGTCGTTAACAGAGTAGATATTATAAGCCATAATAATAAAAAGCAATGACCTGCATTTTCATTGACATTGTAAATCTAAACAATGCAAATCTCATTGTAAAGAAGAGAATAATGAAGTCCTATGACCTGATGATTGACATTCAATGAATGTAAAATTCAAGTATCTGAAGCATTCCAGTTTTCATTGGAATGCTAAACTCTATTGCATTTAAAAACAAAGGATGTTTCATAATTTTTTTAAAAAATCAGCAAAAAATGCCAAATGTGTTTTTTCCTTATTTTTTTATTTATACACTTTCCTGCCTAAAGCGAATTTACTTCTTTAGGTAACTATACACAACACATTTATTTTTTAATGCAATATACTTGTACAATACCTTCATGTTGAAAGTGTTAATCAATAGGTAACTGTGTATACAGCCATTATATAAGTCAAGCTGAGCTTACTTTTTGCTTATGTCAAATTGGGATACTAATATGTTAGGAACTCTTCAAAGAAAAGGAGAGAAAGGTCACAGCATGCTTTTTTTACAGTCATCTTTTTCTGTTTTTTAAACCACCTTAAAGGTATTCAGTCTCAATTCTTGCTAAGAGCTACATTTCCTTTAATAAAACTTTTGATAATCTAGGCCAATAGACATTAATTTGTTTATAAATAAACAGGGACATCTACTCAAATGCATAAATCCACATAAATAATGTTTATAGAAATAAAAATATTAATTAATAGCTTAAATAACTTTATTTCTGTAGCCTCTATAATTTTGCAATTCAGACATCTTTCAACCTTTAGATCCATTTAGTTATATCAAAGAATTGATAGATATAAATTGAAATAGAAATGCATACTGCTAGATATACATACTATAGTGTAACTGTAGATTTTTCAAGTACAAGAATATATCTTAGTGAATAAAAAGGTAGAATTATAGTATTCTTCTAAAGAAGTTTGGTATACTTCCCTTGAAAATAAGTATAGGATTTGTGTTAAATAAGAATAAGTCTTCTATTCACTCAATTTCAGGTGTTAACATCTACTGATAAAGCAGAATGTTTTGTTTGTAAATTCTCTTCCAATTCTATTCTTGACTCATCTGGAATATCTTTGCCTGATTTTTCATTTGGAACTGAATCTCTATTGAATGTTATTCATATAACTCTGTCTTTGATTTCTGCTATCATCTTTAAACTGGATTCCCACAAAGCATGTGAACTTGATAGTATCCTTGCAATAGTGTTTAAGAAATGAGCTCCCACATTGGTTCTTGTTCTATCTAAACACTACAATAAATGCCTTACTGCTTTTGCTTTTCCTGCTCATTGGAAATTTTCTTCTGTAGTTCCTGTTTTTAAGAACTCTAACCTTTTACCTTTTTTTGGCAATGTAATTTTTTTAAGCATCTCATGTCACAGGTTCATCTTTCAGATAAACAATATGGCTTTTGCTTCTCTAGAATGGTGAAGCTAAGCCTGTTGCTTTAGTTATCATGAAAGCTTAATGATATAATGAAAATGTTAACTTTCCCTGCTACCTTAAACAAAAGGTTAGGAAGGAAACTCCCATCAGTACTAGAAAAAATGATGACAGTGAACTTGAGAAATCTGTTTTCTTGAAAAACTGTTTTAAGAAAAAAATATTAGAAATAAACTGACAGGCTAACTGTTCAGTCAGTGAATGTTAAATATTTTGTATATAAAAACAGATAATCTCACCATTACAATTGCTATCTATCTATCTATCTCTCTATCCAACCTGGGTATGACGATAAACTGCATCTGCATCCTGGGTAAGACGATAAACTATGTCCAACAGCAAGGCCTCTGATCAGGAGGTTTTGAGGAGCGTGGAAACACTTCTTAATTGCTAGTGTTCCCAGGTCCACTCTGACCCGAGGTGGTAGCACCTGTTAGGGTCCCAACTACAGGCAAATAGTTAACTCCGAAACTGAGGTAAAAAGCATTATAAAATATTACCAGCAATACATTTTTGAAGAAAAAACTATTACCAGCAATACATTTTTTAAAAAAATGTTACCAGCTATACGTTTTTGAAAAAATGTTACCAGCTATACATTTTTGAAAAAATAATATTACCAACTATACATTTTTGAGGAAAAAAATATTAACAGAAATAGATTTTTGACAAAACAAAAATATTACCAGGAAAAAAAAGTTGTCGGCATTAAATGACCCAATGAGGTTGATATGCCATAAAACAAACCAAACCAAACTATCTATCTTGGTCAGTTCATATCTACAAGCAGTTGCTGATAAGTTCTTAGCAAAGACTTCCAAAGTATAACCAACAGGTAAGTTTTTTTTTTTGGTTGGTCTGAGATCTTTTCCGTACCCCTTTCTATCTATCTTAATTTCTATAAATATCTATCTTGTTTGAAAGATGAGATCCTTTTGAATTCTCTTGTGGTGTCAATCATTATTTTTCAAGCCCACATTAAAAAGGGATTTCATTTTTTTTTTTTTTTCATAATTTCATTCCAAACCAGGCAATAAAGCCACTAAGATGCAAGGTGTTATTGATTGTGAGAGAATATGAGAAAAAACTCATTATTAAGGAGAGGGAGGACAATAAAAGAACAGGAACCAAGAAGTCAGAAAATAATAATTGACATTGCATTTAAATTTTTGAAGGTCAAAGTTGACTAGAAAGCAAGAAGTTGGAAGAGAGTTTCACAAACAAGAAGAAACTGTTAGCAAAGAACTTATGGTTACATTTAACCATTTCAACTGTCAAATGATGAGACCTAGCTGCCAATCTAGTACTGCCCTTAAATTCATAAATCTAGATACCAATGAGGATAGTTCATCAGAAAAATTACCATGAAAATATTTATAGAAAAGGCTGAGATGCCAGATCATTACCAATAACATTGTAGATTCTTCTTTGGATTTTATCAAGAATCTCTAAACAAATAGCAGGAGCACCAGACCAGATGTGGGAGCAATATTCAAAGCAAGAACGAATAGTAGACTTATAAATATGTAAGATAGATTCAGGCTAGAAAAATTAACATTCCTAGGTGCCGACTTAGCAATTGACACTCTCCTTGAGGTTAGCATCTGCCATGCTGAAGGAAGGTAAAAAAGGGTTTTTGCAGATGATTAAAAGCAAGCAGTTTTATTTTGGAGGTATTAAAATTAACAAGCTACTCCTTGCTCCATTTAACAACAGATTGTAAGTCATTTTTGAGATCAGCTGCCAATTTGATCTTATCGAACTGATCAGACTTACTATTATGACAGGAGTAAATAGTTGTGCCATCAGCATAGATACCAAGTTGAGAACTGATGACAGCAGGAAGGTCATTTATAAAAGTTAGAAACAATGTAGGTCCAAGGATAGAGCCCTGGGGCGGGGGACACCTGCATTTATTCAAAAAGATCTAGAAAAGTGGCCAGTCAAGACAATTTTTATTTCATGATTTGATAAGAAAGACTGAATCAGTTCAAAAATTCACCCAGAAATACCATAACCTTTGACCTTGTGAAGAAGACCAACATATCAAACCCTGTCAAATGACTTCAAGATATCCAAAGCAATAGCCCATGCTTTACCATTATTATCAAAAGCCTGATAAACTCTTTTAGTAATAATCATTAATATATCAGCAGTTGACCTAGAGAAGCAAAAGACATATTGCTTATCTGAAAGGGGACCCTGTGATGTGAGATGCTTAACCAATTTCTGAGTTAATTAGAGCCTCTAGTACATTGCCCAAAAGAGGTAGAAGGTAAATATGTCAAGAGAAAGATCAAATGGTTCACCTGAGTTCTTAAAGACTGGAATTATAGAAGAAAATTTTCAACAAGCAGGAAAGCAGAAAGACATTTATTATAAAGTTCAGAGAAAACAGGAGCCAGTTTAGAAGCACATTTCTTAAGGACTATTGCAGGGGTGCCATCAAGTACTCATGCTTTGTGAGGATCCAGTTTTGAAATGATAGTAGAAATCATGGATGGATTTATATGCCTATCACTCAATAGAGATTCAATTCTAGGTTGAAAGTTAAGCAAATGTACTCCAGATGAATCAAGAGTAGAATTGGAAGAGAATTTACAAGCAAAACATTTTGCTTTATTAGCAGAAGAAGTTAACACCTCAAATTGAGTGAAGAGGGGAGGGATAGAAAACTTACTCTTATTTAACACACTGTTACTGATCCATACATCAGATAGATAACTAGAAAAGTTAATTATATACAGTTCTATAAATATCATTGGATTTATTGTCAGCAAGACACAATCATTGGCTCCAATACTTACCATAGTGTTTTAATTAAAATGTATCTTTGCAAAATGTTTTAAATTTTCATATTTTTGTGTAAAGTTCAATTTAATTTTTTTTTACTGAAATGATGTATCCTCCTTTATGTATCATGTTCTTTCAGAAAATGAACGATTATGACTCTCCACAACGTCCTGTGTTTTGTTGCTCTCAGTAACTCTTGCTTATTTTCTTAACCCTCTTTGTTTTTGTCATCTTCCTCCTGGCATCCATTCAATCAAACTTGACAAGTAGGTTACCCACTCTTTCTCTCTGCTTCTCTTGCCTGTGAGTGTTAAATTTTCCAAACCTCCTTTCCTTATGTGTTCCAGAAATTTAAACTGTCTCTTTCTGATTGTTAACAGCAGTTTCTTTGGAGTTCTTATTCTCCTTAAAATTTCTTCGTTTCTCATATGCTATGTGCAGGAAGAAATCAGTACATTATCTTATAAGTTAATCAAGAGTTGTTTCCCTTGAGTTGTTTCACAATTCTTTACAAATTAAATCATTTTTATTTATGTTTAATATTCTATATAAATTATTTTCTAATATTCTTATTACATTTACAAGTGTTTTCGTGGACAAATCCTAATGTTTTAATTTCTTGTTAATCAGATTTACTTCACCAACTTCAAACTTTAGGGTTAATAACTCTACGAATGGTTGGTATGGTCGAATGGTTGGTATGGTTGAATATAATAAAAGTGCAAGGGAGGCAACTCTGAATTTCCTATTTCTCTATATTTCTCGCTTGCTCTTTCTCTCTCTCTCTCTCTCTCTCTCTCTCTCTCTCTCGATAGATAGATAGATAGATAGATAGATAGATAGATAGATAGATAGATACATGCTGCTCTCTCATAGATTAAGAGAGAGAATTAAATTAAGAGAAACGGACAAAGAGACAAATAAATAAGTGTGAAATTCAAGCAGATAAAACAACTGTTTCTGCAATTATAAAAAAGTGCATCCCAATCTAATGTTGGTGAGTCAGGCTCTCACTGAGTGTCATGCTTCAAAATTTGGACCTTATACCAAACTAAACAAAGACAAGAATATGTCTACTTTAAATTGTTCCTCTCTGTCAGTTTTATTCATAAGTTATTATTTCTATATTTCTGAGATAAGTATTGTAATTATTTACACTAATTATTTACATCATTTGGACTCTTGTCCTCATCTTTATTGCTATATTCATCACGTTTCAGCCGTTGTACACTCTGGCCTTCTTCAAGTGATTAGAATTTCAAACTAAAGCCTTTATTTGAGCTCAGGGAAATTAACTGAAACTGGCAAAGTCACGTGGAATTAAAACAATTTACTACAGTGAACTAAATGAAGGGTTCCAGTCAAAATTCCAACATACCTGAAGAAGGCCGGAGCATACAACAGCCGAAACATTGTGAATAGGACAATAAAGATGAGGACAACAGTCCAAATGATGTAAATAGTGTAAATAAGTTATTCTTATCAGCCAGTTTTTCTCTTGATAAAAAGAAGAAAACTTTGCATGAAAATACCATTTCTCTATTAATTTTTAGACATTACTTTTTGGATCTTTTCTTTTCTTTGCTAAATTTTGAAATGCTTTTCAAATGACCCCTTATATCAATTCAAATCACCCCTTATATCATTTCAAATCGCCCCTTATATCATTAATTTTGGACACCATTTTGATAAAGCAATCAAAATATTCTTTCAAAAATTAATTGCTTTATTTCTTCCTTCCAATCTGGTAAATAACAAACACTTATGATTATTCATTGATGTAAATGACAATCATATCACGACAATACTTGAACCATACACATACATCAGTAACTATATAACTGTTATGATGACAACATTTATTTTATACAAGTTCTTCAACATAATTTTCTTTGTCAATGCACTCCATTCAGTGCTGAATATTAATCACATAGTTTGAACATTATACAGTGAAAATTTTTCAAATCAAAATTTTGTTAACAACAACAGGTTGCATATTTACTGATCCAGCCTTGTAATAGCCCTATTGTACCAGTAATTAATTCCTGGGCACTGACAATGCTTTCCTTCCCAATTCTTAATGCATATCCTCAAATGAGTGCTCAAATACAAAATGATAAAAGCTAAGCAAATTAGTGATAATGTCTATGGGCAATATTAACAAAAAATGCTGAAAGCTTTTCAAATGCAGTCAGTGCTGAAATAGAAACATGATTATTGCTTAATTTTTATCCCCTTCTGCCAAAATTTGCTGTCACCATTGATTCATCCATATGCCACTCTTCCATTTTGGCTGGAAACCAAAACAGGAGCCTAGATTTTTTAGTTTTGCTTCAGTCTATGACAATTCTATTGAGCTGAGTTGTATCCTTTGTCTAAAATCCTTCAAATCAAGTTTCATATGTGATCCATGCTTGGATGATCATGTCTTATTCAATTCATGATTAGGCAGAAGGTTTTCTCATAGAAAGTTGCCATTTCTTTCTGCAGTAGGCTGGTTGCCAACCAAGGCTATAGAACCTAATCTGTGCTGCTATAGAACCCAAAGCTGGAGAGAGAAGAGATGGATTCATGCCTTTTCCAAGGGTATTTGTATGTAAGTGAATGCAACAAACCTGATTGGAATTTAAACTCAGCTCTCAGATTTCTCATTCCGATTTATTATCTGTTACAACACCCCACCCCCACCACACCAAGCCACATCCCATGTCATTAACATCCCATATCATTAACTGCCATTAATTTTCAAAATAAATCAGAAAACTTCATCTTTTTCCTTTTTTTTTTAAACATTGCCTTCTCAAACTCCTACGTAAGTTTTATATGTGGAAAAGCCAATAGGTATTATTCAAGAAAATAATTAGAAATAAACAGCAAAAAAAATAGTGAATTTAAATTTCAAAACGAAAACAAAATGTTTACAGTAGGATAAAAGATCTAAAATAAGATATTAATTTTAAGTGAAGAATTTAGGGAATTATTGGGAATAGAATTAAGAATTTAGGGAATTATTGGGAATAGAATTAAGAATTTAGGGAATTATTAGGAATAGAATCAAGAATTGCTAAAATTTAACATTTCACTTAATTCCCCCACCCCTACTTTCAACATCTCATGTAACACACCTTACATTTTATTTTAGGTCAAAATGCCTGTGTCACTTTATATGCATTAATTAGTATAAGTGAAAGTTTTTGATATATTTACTTAATACATCCTGCCTGTGATATCACAGGTCACATAAACAGTTAAATAAATCCTCCCTGTGATATCAGTGATCAATGACTTATCTTAAGTACTGGAGTTCTAAGATTTAATATTTTTGCGATAAAAAGAGAAAACATGATAAAAAAAATTAAAGAATTGATGACCAAATTCGTAAATTAAAAATGTAGTAGAATTGAAGACAAAAAAGCTGCTCAAAGAAATTTGCAAGAATGTTATTATTTCAAGTTGTAAAAAATAGGTTTTTGCAATTTATTTCATTTTTAATTCAGTTGTTTCTAAATATCACATTCATATATGCACTGCAATTTTTACTGATGTATTGTAGCATATATGTAGATACAACTTAAAATTAAAATAATACATTTGACATTCCAACCCTTTAAGTTTCATATTATTATTTTTTCTAAACATTTATTTGATATTAAAAATTAAAAAAATAATAGTAAACCTAATCCTACCTAAAAAAAAAAAAAAAAAAATGAAACACGAAATAGATGCAATAATAAAACACACTTTGCTAACAGAAATTAAAATAGCGGAAATTTAAGAAAATTCTACCATCCATCAGATGTGAAAAGGATTTGAAAAATTACAGTATACTCTATAATTTTAAATTAAATATTTTATTTTTGCAACCCCCCACCCCATAAACTGGAATCTTTTCCTCAATATATTAGTAATATATTAGATTTTTAACACAAAAACGTTTTGAATTTTAAAAATCTATTTTAGATGAGTTGAGACGATAAAAAAAATGTTACCACAATACGCAAGGGGAAGTAACTCCTGATCTCTTAAAATGTAATACAATGATGGCCTGGCCCCCCGGCTCGTTCTAGAAATCGATGTTCGAGCACAGATAAAAAAAAAAAAAAAAATTAAAAACAGAATTTTCTAGGCAGGCAAAGTTACCCCACTGCGTGATTGGCGTAACACAATCATTTATTTCCTATTTTATACTTGTATTATATTAAGCAAAGCTAAACACAATGCAATCAAAAGGTTGGGAAAATGTCTGAAAAACCATACCACAGCTAGACCCAGGCCTTGTAAATGAAATTGGTTAGATGAACTTGTTTGGAAGCTGTCAGTGGTTGTGCTATATTAAAGTCATAAGTCATCATGACTGAGGGTGTGTGAGCATTAAAATGCATTCATAAAAGGCATTCTCAAAAAAATGAAACCCATCATTGCTTGCCTATCACAGGTGGGCTGTGTGAGCATTAAAATGTACCTGAGCAGGCATCTTCAACAGATTAACTGAAGTCCCCCAAGCAAATAGGCATTCTCAAAAAAATGAAACCCATCATTGCTTGCCTATCACAGGTGGGCTGTGTGAGCATTAAAATGTACCTGAGCAGGCATCTTCAACAGATTAACTGAAGTCCCCCAAGCAAATAGGCATTCTCAAAAAAATGAAACCCATCATTGCTTGCCTATCACAGCATCCAATAACTTTTCAAGTGAATGTCAAACAGATAATATATATTTGATCTGTACGAGTATGTTATCCTCATTTCTTTCCTTATTCTGCCCAATACTCTTCCTAAAGCATGTCAAAGAGAATATATTTGATCCAGGTGAGTATGTAAGTCTGATTGCTTTACCTGTCATGTCCAAAGTCCTTCCTTGGGAATGTTAAAAAGAATATTAAAAAAAAAAAAACCTTATTTCATTCACATGTTGTTTTTATCCATTCTCCTGTTACATCCAGTGATTTTCCTCAGAAAAATCCCAAAATTAATTTAATAGAACACTTCCATTCAGCATTTTTCATTCACGCTAAGCATTTGACAGAGGCTGTATGATACATAAGATGATGTTAGTTTAGTTTAAACAATATATCAACTTTTGGGATTATTTAATTTCATATTAATCCTATAGGATATAATTCACATTGCCTTAATAGAACAGTTGACATACATCCTGATTACATTCACCCCCATTTTTGGTGAGAAGGGGGTCTTACCTCAATGTAAGGAGAATAGTTGATGCATTCTAAGCCCCACTGACAGAGAAATGAGCTGAAATTGTGTAATTAAATCAACAAAAGGAATGAAATTCATTTGTTCTCACTTTGTATATCCAGTCATATCAAAAAATATTTTTAAAATCCATTTGCTGAAATTTATTTTTTTCAGCAAATGTTGTCTAAGAGTGTTATTGTATTTTAAAAAAAAACAACATCTTTCTGATATACCTGTCCCCAAAAAATACCTGGTAGAAAAAAAACTTTTTCTTCCACACTTCTGTGCCATATCCCTTCTGGATGTAAAATGTTTCCTTTATTCCTTACAACTGTGTTAACTTGTGCGCAATGTTTCCGTTTGCCTTAGCTTCTAATGGTCCCTGTTCTACTTCAGCCTACAAAAATTAAATTTGTCTCACATTCCTAAACTTGGATGCAAATTATTCCTTGAAAAAAAGAACAAAAAACAATTATAAGAAAACAACAAAATCAACGCTGATAAGTTCGGCTGGCATGACACACAGACACAAGAAGACTTAAAACATTTTAAAACACACCATGCATTACACACATAGGAATGACAGTGGAACAGCCATATTGTTCTAGCATTATCCAGTTAAAACAAAACAACAAATAATTTGGAATAGAAAAACCTAAAAATGTCTACTTTGATTTTATTTCTAAGTACTGGTATATAAAACCCGAAAACAGACACACAAAAATACAGCCAGAAGCCATTAATTCTGTGGGCGTAAAACGTCATCGTTGTCTCATGCTTGAATTTTGTTTACAAAATCTCAGCTTCAATATCTCTCTGTCTCTATTAGCCATGTTCTTTCAGAATTCAAAAACATGTACCCACTAAGATAATATTTATAGTAATAAAAAATGATATCAGATTAAGAACTCCTTTAATTGATTACATAGATAGATAGATAGATAGATAGATAGATAGATAGATAGTGTAATCAATTAATGACACCTTATCTAAAGAATTCCACACTTATTAAAAGAGAAAATAACTTACTTAGACAAAAAGTTCTTGAGCGTGCAGCCATTGATTTTTCCCAGAATGTTAACTTGCACCATAGATTTTTTCAAAGCTCTCCTTTATTAAAAAGAAATCTTCTTTTCCCAAACAAACATATATGACCATTAAAAATCAAAAATTTAAAACAAAATAGTTAACTCAAATCCTTCTATTATTTGAAATAAATAGATACATAAATTATTTATTAAATTAAAATAAAATAATGAATAATAATTACATTAAAAAAATAAATATTTATCAACAAATAAAAAAATAAAATTTGACAACATTAACAACATTTACACACTTTCATTTAGAAATTAATTAAAAGTTAAACTACATCACTTAGTGTCCACCATAGTTTAACTTCACTAACACAGCTTTAAGAATATTTTGAGTGTCCTTAAATTTAAAAAGTTTGAAAACTTAGTTTTCCTTTGTTTTTATTCATATTTTCTTTTTATTGTTGTATTTTATCTATGCCTTAATATTTTACACACACACATACACACACACACATATATATATATATATACTGTATTTCTACATACATATATAAGTAAATTTTGTTCAATTCTTGACAAAATGTTAACTTACAGCCTGAACTCTTTTTCAGATATCTCCTTTCTTAAAAGAAACTTTCTCAATCCAACATTCATGACCATAAAAAAAACTTAAAATTAAAAGAAAATGATTAACTCAAGACCTTTAAATATTCAAAAGAAATAAATTAATGCATATATAATAAAATAAAATAAAATACAAACACAGAAATAATACACTATTTTACATTATTTGGACTATTGTCCTCATCTTTGTCGCCATATTTATTACAACGTTTCAGCCGCTGTACGCTCCAGCCTTCTTCAGGTGGTTGGAATGTTGAACTGAACCTTTTATTTCACTCACTGGGGTAGACTGTTCCAGTTCCATGTGCCATGTTTAATGGATGTCAGTTATCAGTTATCTCCTGTTAATTCCCTTCTGCAAGTTCTCCACTGCCTTAACTGGGTATTGAACTCAGACTTTTTGGGTCCTGTCACTGGATCTAACCAATGCCTTTATCCACTGTGCCACTAGTTTAACCTTTGAACACACAAAAAATGTTTTCTTATCTTGACAACACTATTATTGTATACTCTCTTGATTCCCTTGATCAGAATTTTAATAACAACAAAAATGCTATACACTATTGATTTGTTAGATTATTTATTAGCAAGATTAATTTTATATTTATGAGATTCTAATATGATTATTATTCTGTTTTTGTTTAAATACTTTCAAACATCTCAGTCATTATCAAGAACTGAAGGCTGTCACTATGATTGACAAAATTTTATCTCCAATCTGGATTTTGTTTTGTTTCTTTCTGGAGAAGTGAGAATGGTTCAATCTAAATTAATTTAAATATACAAGTATTCGATAAGAGACACCATGTTTAAAATGGTTTTCTAAGACCATCAGAAAAAACTGTATCAAATATAAATGTATTCATAAATACATTTTTTATACACTTTAAAATACTGTCTCTTGTAGTCAAAGATACTTTATTTAATATGAATTGTTTCTTTTGCATAACAATAGCTTTGAGTATTTTGCATTTGTCCTTGTCTATGTAGTATTTTGGTATAATCTACTAATACTTGTCTTATGTTAATAGGTGCATTTTGGTTGTTTATGTGATGAATGATATATATACAAATTGTACAATGTGAAAAATTAACCTACTGGAGAATGTGGTGTTTGTGTGACTAATGGAAGAATTTAATATTTTTTATTATTGATATTAGAGTTGCAATCTCCCATTCATAAACAATTTGTGGTTTTTTTTTATACATCCCAAGTTATTAGTGATAGACTAGATATTTTAAATTTTTAATAGTAAATGATAGCACTAAAATATTTATTGCAATCTTAAAGTGATATTTATCAAACAAATTATATTTTTAATCATATTGTTTACAGTGAGCATTCAAAAAATGTATAAACAATAAAAATTTGCCTTCTCAACAATCCTGAGAACATTCAGTTCTTGATAATGATTGAAACAGTTGAAAGGACTTGATTCCCAAAAACAAAAACAAAAAAAGATAAACATTAAACCCACAATTTTGATATAGATGTGTAACATCTTATTTGAAAAATGGAAAAATACAATAAAAACAAAACAAATTTTAATAAAATTTGCTGAAATGAATTCTTGTTACCTAAAAAAAATATAAAAATATATATATATATATATATATATATATATATATATATATATATATTTGCTAAAATATTGCCTAAATATATTCTAAAATATTGCATATATATATATATATGTGTGTGTGTATGAAAAATTTCTCATAGTTAGCCTGTAGAAAAAAGACAATATTTATAAATGTAAAAGACAATAGGAAACAGTTTTATCAGCTGACATGTTTCATCCAATGTCGACTTTTTCAACCACAATTTTGATTTTAAAAATCCTACACTCATAAAAAAGAAAATATCTCATTCAGAAGGAAAATCCTCGTGAGTGCTGCCAATGAATATTATTCAAATATTAATCTATGCCCAGGTTTTTTCCCTATATCACCTTTCCTAACAGAATTACTACTCTTCCAAGCAAACGCACACAACTGTATCAAGGAATCAAAAGAAAATTGTTGAATCCGTCAACACAACAATAAAAACAATATTTCCACATGTACTTGACATAATTTTCAGTTGAGAATATAAATACAACAGCGTTTTCTAAATTCTTCTAGTTGCTAAGGACATTTTGTTTTGTTGTTAATAGTTACATTGTTTTAATAAATTCATTTCATTTTTGCCTTGAAAAAGTCCACATTGGACAAAACGCGTCATCTAATAATACAATTTTCCTATTGTCTTCTACCTTATATATATATATATATATATATCAAAGTATATAATTGGTATACACGGAATGAATTCCAATAACCAACAATTACTATTCTTAAAAGAGTGCTCAATACAAAGTAGAGCAGATATAATTATTTTTATAAAAAATTTATAACATAAGTATATAAAATCACTACAAAAAATAGCCATTTGTTTCAACACACTCTGTGTCAAGACACAGAGTGTGTTGAAACAAATGGCTATTTTTGTAGTGATTTTATAACATACTTATGTTATAAATTTTTTAAAAAAATATATATATATATATATATATATATATATATATATATATATATATATATAGTAAAGGTAACAAATCCATTGGTATATAATCCAAGTGGATACTAGTAATATAAAATTTTAAAACTGATCCACAAAAAGAGCTCAATGCATTTATTATACAGAGCAAATAAATAGGAGTACACAATAAAATCCAAAATGAATTTTTGTTGGTTGAAATAGCTCTATTCTTCATATGAGGTAATTTTGGATTTTATTGTGTACTACCATAGATAGATAGATAGATAGATATTGTATAAAATTATAAAATATATATTATTTAAAATAGTAAATAAAATAATGCATCAGGAAGCCTATTTTGCTGAAAACATATTTTGTAATTTTGTAATAGTATATATATATATATGTTATCAATTAGATCTCATTTAGATATTCATGGAGACCTACCGGACACTATTCGGAACATACTTGTTGACAACACTAATATAATAGCATCATCTACATGCAAGAAAAGGCTAAAAATAATGGAAGCCTTATTAATAAAAACAAACAAACCAACACTTAATAATATTAACTTTGAACAGGGGTATAATATCTTGACCATGTTTTGAAACAAAAAAAAATGAAAACATTTTATAAAACATACATACAACAAACTATTTCTAATTTTAACAGTTAAAATATAATCCTTGAAAATGGCTAAATGTATAGCCAAAGCGCTCGGATAAAAAGAACATTCGAACAGTTTTTATATAATTTATCATCCAAAAAGAAAAAAATTATTTGATCGTATGACAAATTGTATAAAAAAACTAAATAAAAGCACCTAGTCTGTTGTTTTCAATGAAATGTGCATGAAAGAAGGATTCCTGCCTAAATACACAAAAATATATATATATATATATATATATATATATTATTTATTCAAAAATTATGACATAAACATGTTATAAAATCACTACAAAAATAGCCATTTTGTTTCAACACTTCTGGTGTCTTATCAAGTGATGGTGTTGAGTGTAAAATAAAGAGTTCTACAAGGTTCAAATGGACCAAACACCCCTCAATAGGGGAAAAGCTGTTACATAAGCTGCAATGACCAATCAAAATATGAGAATTCAAAAAACTTAATGAACCTTGATTATAATTATCAATGCCTTAATGTTAGGGTTAGACTAAAATAGAAGTCATCCTAATTGATTAATTTTAAATTTTACTATAAAATGGAAAATAAAATTACCATTTTTAAATTTAAACTGTGTTAAGTTTAAAATATAAAATTATTTAAAGAAAAACTAAGGAAAAAATACATATATTTTATTATTTATTTTGTTTTAATTGAAAAGCCAAAGGATTAATACAAATATAAAATTTGTCACTTAGCTAACTGATGTTATATTCAGCACTTTACTCTAAAGTTTCGTAGATGAACTTTTTGTAATCGTTCGACCCACTCGTCAGGAGGTATCAGCAATTGTCTGTTGATTTTCTCATTTTTGTTATTTTTATACTAATTTATAAATTAATTTATTATTTATTAGGTTAATTTTTTATTCTCTTTGTGTATGTGTTTTTGTATGTATGTATATTTAAACAAATTTGACTAAAAAGAACTGACAAGGTCTGTCTGTAGATAAACTCTCCAAAGTTTATGTTTCTGTTGTTGATTTGTTCAAGTACTTTCGACCACCTTACTCATTTTCAAGAACCATGTATTATTTGTGTGGTAGGCATAATTCCTTTATCTACATCCTGGTAATCTTTAGAAAGCTGAAAGTTTGAAACAGTCTGTGGTAACATCATGTGTAACAGTTATTGGGAACAAAGATATATATATATATATATATATATATATATATATATAAAGTGGATGCACGGTGTAATAATGGATAGTGGCTTGGATTGAGCAATCCGAGAGCCAAGTTCAAATTCCAGTCGAATCCATTACATTCACTTACGTGCTAATACCCTTGGGAAAAGTGTGAATCCTCTTCTCCCTCCAGCTATGGGTAAATAGCAGAAAAGACTGGGTTCTATAGCCTTGGATGGCAACTGGTCTACGAGAAGGAATTCAAAACCTGCGGAGGGTCATTTGGGGACCTTATGGCACATAGTGCACCAGGTCTCTGTATTCGGCCCTTCAAAAAGTGTGGATGGTCCTGCACAAAACCTTCAACACTATAATCAAATCTCATGTGCTGGTGTCGGGCTGTCAGTTTCCTAGAATTGATCTGCTTGACACTGCACGTCAAATTCGACGTGAGAGTCAGAGAGTATATATATATATATATATATATATATATATATATATATATATAAATATATAGTGGACATTTAGTCAACACACAGTAGTGACAGTCTGTTCCATGCTTAAACTCATTTGTCAGTACTTTCAGTCATCTCAATGAGTTTATACATGAAACAGACTGTCACCATTAGTGTTGACTTCACTTTTCATTCATAAGCTCTATCCCTGATATTGAGCACTTTAACCAATAAATATACCATACCTTAAAACTATTTTTATCATACATACATACATACATACATATATATATATATATATATATATATATATATATATATATATATATATTCTTTTGAATTTGTAGGTCTGATGAATTGGATCGTATTTACGATTCCAATGGAATAAATTATGACCATGGAATATTAGTGTTTAAGCCTTTTTATTATATCCTTACTCTGTCCTAGACATTGAGTTCTACCTGGATTCTTCCTCTTGGAATTTTTTTTCTAAAAATATACATGTATAGGTATTTATATATTTTGCATATGTATGTATATTTTCCACTAATATTATATATATATATATATATATATATATATTTGAGTATTTAAATGTTATGTACATATTTATTGATATGATATTTTGGGGGGCAAACTTCTTTTTCTGGCATCTGTATAATTATAAATAGTTACACATATACTGAGACACTTGCTGAAATTCTATGGTTAATCAGTTACTTACACCAGCTTACAAAATGGGTCTCAATCCTCACTGAACGACCCTTTATTGTAGATCCTGTGTTGAGTGCCTCCTATACTGACAGGCTGTCTCAGATTAATCTCCGAGTTTGATTTTCATTAGTCACCCCATAATCTTGGCCTTGTACCAAACTAATTATCTAAAATTTCGAATGTTGATTTTAAAACAGAAAGACTGTTTTTATTTGCAAGTTTGGTGCCACACAATCTTCCTATCTCTATCCGCCACCTCCAACTGGACCTTGTACCAGACAAGCTGAAACGTATCAATGAGGGAATTCTCCGTATTAGTAAAAGAATAATTTACTGTTCAACCCCCACTTCTCTTTGACTGACAGTTCTTTCCCTTCCTCCCCTTCACCCGATTCTTACTGCTGCTTCTTCCTCTCTAAGAACCCCATCCCCACCCCCACCGCGCCTTCTCTCGACTGCCTGACTGACAAGATTCAGCTTGGCCATTCATTCATTCATTTTTCTCCTTACGCTGTGACGACACACCCTAGAGTGAACACATCAACAACAACAACAACGATTCATTGACTGGCCTCCCCCGAAAACGTCTCTCTCTTTCTCTCTCTGGCCACCAGATGGGCAACGAGGACTTGTCGTTTTGTTTTGTATACAACACCAAATTGAAATCCGTGGATTCCTGTACTACCAAGACCTCTCTGTGTTAAAAAGTCGACGTTGAGATGATAAATGAATGCTTCGATTTTCAATATAAAAGAATACATCAGTAAAAAAAAAAAAAGAGAAAGAGAGAGAAAGCGATCCTGTTCTTACTTCTTGTTTCAAAAAAAAATCTTCCCAACATAACAAAACAAAACACCTCGAGGTTGAAGAATTAAAAGAAGACAAGCTTATCATTGAAAAAGGAGATCTTCCAGATGAATCTTCTTTATGGTATAATCATAATTTCATCGAAGTGTCTATCTATGTTGTTGTCCTGATGAAGAAACTGATGTCTGTGTTTTCTTCCTATTCTCAAAAAAAAAACCGAATTAACGATGAAATAATAATGTAATCATAAATTCTTTTATTTTATTATAGAAATTAAGAGAACAGAGAAATGGTAAACAAAGAAATTCACATTCGATATATACAGAAAAATGTTTCTTTCTTTTACCCTTCAGGGAATCAAAAGAATCCCTGATAATGAAAAAAAAATGAAAAAAACTTCGATGACACTTCAAGAATAAACAAAAATACTGTAAGAAAAACTTGAAAACAAATAAAAAAACGAGAGAGGATATTTCTATTTCCCTGGAACATTAATTTCAGTCTTTAATTGCAATATTAGATTTCTCCATAAATTTCTTTCATTGATGTTCAACTGAAAAGAACAATAATACTTCTCGGCTTCTTGTGTACAACAGGTGAGGGTTTCGCTTTATTTCTTTTTAATTTAAAGTACTTTTTCTTTTCTTTTTTACCAAACATTTCATAAGTGCGCTTATTAATTCTACTAGGGATTCTCTTTCTTCTTTCTTTGTCAAAATTAAAAAGAAAACTAAAACATGTTAAAAAAATATCTCTGTGATAGACAAGAAAGTTTCACAAGGCGTTTAAAAAATGTACAGTTGTCTAATAATCATTGATCATGACGTTCATGAAGTTAGAAGTGAAACAAAAAAAAGCCTTTCTCATTTTTATTTATTTATGTTCATTTTTCATTGACTTGAAAGAAAACTATGCAAAAAGGCGTCCAACCTATAAAAATAATTATTTTGTAATTTCCATTTTTTTAGAAAAAAAAAAGTTCATTTTTTAATTTTATCTATAATTTAATGATGTCAAAAAGTTTTAAGTCGCATATTTGCAATATGAGCAATAGCAAAAATAATTATTTTAATAACGTCAGGTTCACAATACTTTTTTTTCTTTTCTAGAAATTTTCTAATGAAAGAACACATTTGCCTTTTTATTTTTAGTTTCTTTTTCTTATTTCTTTAACACGCGCTTTTCTATTTCGTGACTGAACTGGGAGGGGGGTCTTTCTTTCTTACTTTTTTTACGTCAACATTTCATGAAAATTTCCATCCTAAATTTCATTTTTTATATAAGATTGAGAAAAAAAATACAAAAACAAAAATTCTTGCTAAAAAGGAAAATGTCTTATAAATTATTTTTTCTTTTTTATGAGGAGAAAAATATTTTTCTGTATTCAACAATGTGTGCCTGTGTGTGTGTGTGTGTGTGTGTGTGTGTGTGTGTGTGTGTGTGTGTGTTAATACAAAAAAGGATTTCCAACTGCTTTACTTGAATTATATTTTACTAATGAATTTAATATAAATTTTGCGATACGAAATAAATCAAAATATGAGGTCTGGTAGGGTTAAAAAGAGTTTTGGATCATTTTTAGCCATATGTATGATTATTAGATGTACGTGTGTGCGCGCGCGATTTTCATTATAGCGGAAAAACTGCAAAGGAAATAATTAGTGTCCAAAACTATTTTAATAAGAAACTCTACAATTTCTACAGAAAAAAAAGTGCTGCTTCTTTAACTGAACACATCCATTTTTGTCTGTTGTATTTTCTAAAGAATGGATTATTAAAAAAAAAACGTTACATTTTCCACATTCGTTCGCCAAAAAGAAAAGGAAAAAAAAAAGCGTGCATCTGTTCGTTATCAACTGTTGCCAACAATTCAGCGGGAATTTCGATTATTTGCCTTTTAACGAGCGTTAATGTTTTTTTTTAAGGACTAAGGAAAAAATGAGGTTTAGAGAGAATCACTTTTTAAAATGATGTTGAAGTCTTTCATTTTTTTTTATTTCTTTTTAAAAGCGGGTCCGTTTTTGTTTTTTTGTTTATCTATCTGACGAATATACGTCCGATTAAAAATTCTTGCTGTTTCAAATAAATATTAAACAGCATTTGTAATGATTGCATTGTTGATGTCTTTTTGATTGCTATCATAAAAATGACACACATGCAGGAAAAAAAAAGGTGTTTCTCTCTCGGGATTGATGCAGAACGAGACGAACAAAAAGTAGTAAAAAGAGATTTTTTCATTTTTAAATGAATGAAAGAAAATCGAATCCTATTAAAAATGAATGATGTTCTTTTTGTATTTTTGTTTGTAAGTTTATTGAAAAAACAACGCACTTTTTTCTTGTCTTCCATTTCGCTATTTTAAATAAAATTGTTTGCTTCAAAATATTTTTGTCAGTCATATTTTTGCCTTCTCCCTAAAAACCTCCCGACGCTTCTTGCAAACGTTTCGCTCTCTCTCTCTCTCTCTCCTTTAGTCCTCCTTCTTCCCTCTACGTCTTAGTCTTCCTTCCTTTCCTCTACGTCTTAGTCCTCCTTCCTTCCCTCTACGTCTTAGTCTTCCTTCCTTCCCACTCCCGCTTAGTCCTCTCCGGTCTTTCTTACTCCCTCTTCCACCTCCCCCTAGTTCTTCCTCCCTTCTCCTTCCCTTACCTTTCTTCTTTCCTTCCCTCTCTCTCCTTCCATTTCATCCCCCTTCCCCAACGTCTTCCATCCCCCTCTTCCCCCATCTTCCTCTCACCCCCTCTATATCTCCCACTCTCTCTAACTCACACACTAAAATGATGGTGGGAGTGAATTTAACAGTTAGAGAAAATGTTTGTTTCTTTATTACTTAATCGCCTTTGTCCCAATAAACACTAAAAAAATTCTCAGTGAGAATCCTGCTCACATCAATACTTCACAATTTCTTTTTCTTCATCTTCTATGTGCTGTGTCCCTTTAGGATGTCGACGATCATGGCTCTCTACAATTTTCTGTCCTTTTTGTAGCGCTTAGAATTTTTTTTTTTTTTTTTTTGCTATCTCTCCTAAAAAAAAACTATTAACCATTTGCTCGTTAGGCAGCTAAATGCGCTGTCTTCCACTCTCCCTCTTGCCTTCATTCAATGTGAGTGTCAAATTTTCTAAGCCCTCTTTCCACATTGTGCTATAAAAATTTCAACTCTTTCTGATGTGAAAACTTAAAAAGTGTCTTTTTTTTTGTTTCCATTCGTCGTTGTTACGTTCACGTGTTCAGTCCACGGTATCCTCAGCATCCTTCTGTAGAATCACATTTCTGTTGTTTCCAGTCTCTTCTTCATCTGTGAACAAACGCCCTTAATGACAAATTTTCTAAAAACTGTTTAAAAAAAAAAGAGAGAAAGAGAGCATCCTATTCCTGGATAGACATGTCCAACCAAATTGGCAACTTTTGAATTTTTATTGGTTTTTTAATCAAACTCCATAATCCACGAGCAATAATGAATACTCCTCGTTGTGGTTTAAAATGGTCAGTGAGATGAACTTGTGGATTATGAATTCGATCCTCACTAGGTGCCTTCGAGCCATAACTAAGCTACGCTTGGTAAAGCGCCTCGTTTTAAAGTGTAATTGTCATCAAACTGAACTAGTAGATCAATACCATCAGTAGTGAGTTTGCTCCTTACTGAGTGCCTCTTGTTACTTGTGCCCTTATGGCCAGACTAAGTTACTTTTAACTTTAGAATGACAATTGACTTTTTTCTGGAAGCACTTTGAAATTCATTCACCTTATTGTCTGAAAACTTTTTTTTTATCATTTGGGAAGTAATAATTATTAAAAATTAATGAATTAGAAGAACGAGATTACAAAAATATTGAGTGAAGAAGAAAAGGATAAAAAAATTGAAATCCGACAGAACTTACTATCCACGGCTTTGGAGAGCAAAAAAGTATTATTGTATTATCTGATCATCTAAGATTTTTAAAATTAAACGAATAAAATGCACACGTCTTTTTAATTCAATTTTTGTTGTTGATGTTGATGTTTCGATCTGAAATGACATTTTTTTTTTAATTTTACTAGTTTTATGATTTGGATCACGGAATTGATTTTTTTTTTCTTTACGAAGCTTTCATTAAAAGACATTTTGTTAAAAAAAAAAAAAAAAATCTTTTTTTAATTCACGTTTCGATATTCTCCGGTTTTCTTCAGAGGAACCTTTTTTTTACAATTTTGCAACAAAGCTGAAAACAAAAATAGATCGAAAAAGATGAAATAATAAATGAGAATGAAAAATACTTTAACTGCGAACTTAGGAAGAAAAAAAATATCTTTACTTCAACAGTCTTCTTTTCTTTTATGTCAGAATTTTGCCATATAAATCTTTCTTTTAGTTTTACTTCCTACCATTTCCATTTTTCAAATGTTCCCTTGTGTGCATCACTTTTAAAATGCATTTAGTTTCCTTCTTTCATTCAGTAATACTATTCTTTTCTTCTCCAAGAATTGATTTCTCATTCTCTTGATACTGTCTGCTTTTCGTTCAAATACCAATTAGTGTGTGTGTGTGTGTGTGTGTGTGTGTGTGTGTGTGTGTGAAAATAACTTGCTCGTTTTCTTCGCTGTGAAATCTTTTTAAAGAAACGTAAGAAAGGGCAATACAAGAAAATGTAACTTATCTTTTAGTTTTACTTTTCTTCTATATTTTTTGTTTAATTCATTAGTTGTTATTTTGGCGGGGGGGGGGACTTTTTCTGGCCCTAAACCGAACGTAACAATTTATTATTTCATGACTTTGTTAAAAATAAAATGTAGAGTACGATCTTTTTTTTACCTTTTAAGATCCACATTTATTTTAGGAGGCTCAACCCTGACTCAGTAACTGAACTCTATTTTTGTAATCTCGTTCTTCTAATTCATTAATTTTTAATAATTATATTGTTAATCTGATAAACCAACGCTTCAGAATTATTATCGTTAATCAATATAATATTGACGTTTTTTAGTGCATTTCTTTAATGTAGCTAAGTTCATTCGGTATTGATTTTGATCAGAATTGTTAGTACTAAATAAATTCATCCACTAAAACATACTAGTTAACTAGACTCAGTAGTAGTCGTAGTTATTGACGTTTTTATATTCAGTAGGAACGAGTAATTCTCAAGAATCAATTGTATGGTATGTAACGTCGTCAATTTCAATGTGATTATTACATCTTCCACCTGTAGAGTTGTTGAGCGACAGAACTTAAGTTCCCACCCTTTAATTGTATTGTATTTATTTCTAAGACTTTGTTTCTTATTTCATCCCATTATTTAAATAAAAACTAAAAACAAATTAGTGTTGTTGTTCTGCTTGAATTTCTTTATTTCAAAAAGTTTATATACCCATAGTCTCCTAGAGGGGCATTGTTTACTGGGGACAGACAAGTTCATTCGGTTTTGATTGCTCCACTTATTGGTACCCATGTGCCAGACTAAGCTAAGCTTATTAAATCTACCTTCATGCAGCCTATTAATAATAGACCTGTTTTTTTCTTGTTTCACCCAATACAAGAGCCACTCAATGTAGAGTTTTATTGAATGCAGTTGTTTTATGAACATAATAATATGTAAGATTAACTAAAATTCACACCAGAATTCAGAAATGTCCTTTAAAATTTGTTCAAAAATGCATTCATTGTTATTTTTTTGCCTTAAATTTCCAAAGAAACTCAAACAAATAAGATGAGTCTATCATGCTGTGATGAATCCCAAATATGGACTTATTCCTTATTTTGGCATTCCACCAGGTACTTTTGATTGTTTGCATGTGAACTGATGTTTCTGGGTTCATGAAATTCATACTGTGATTTACAGTCAGATAAATATAATTGGGATCATCCTTCAAAGATGTCTATCCTTTTCAACAATTCAACATAATCATAGTCCCAGATAAAATACAGCTTAGGAATGTGTCCAATACTGTGGGAGTTGTTGTATCTGTCACACAGTATATGAAACATTCTTGGGTTTCACAACATATGCCCCCAAATACCCATTGGTTTCACAGTTGGTGTCCAATTTGGTTCTTTTAATGGGAGAAACAACTCTTATCTATCTGCACAATAAGTTCTGGAGTGTCTTTAGTGCATTTCATCAACGTAGGAAGAATATTTACTCTCTCTGTATGAAACAAAAACACCACTCTCCTTGTTGTTGTATTCTTATATTCCATGCCATCAAATTCATGGCATGTGAAACAAATTTTTATTTAAAATTTGTAATTTCTTGGAGTGAATTAACAGAAAAGATCAAATAACAGCTGACACCAGATTTGAAAAGATTAATATTGTAGTAAGCATCCCCTTGAGAGTCTGTTCCACAAATCAGCAGCTCTTGACGGAAGAAGTTGTCTAAATGGAATTTCTTTCTTACCAATAGAATATGAAGAATGGTTTTCCTCTGCATACACAGCATGGCAAATTCCTAATGAAAATAGGGAATGTAGCTCATCAGAACACTTGCCATAGAAATAGAGATAGATTAGTGATAGGATTGCAATGTTGCAATTGTGGGGGAGGGGTGGTAGTGTGGAAAATAATTAATCACCCACAAGGCTGCATAAACACTTTTTTTGAAGTCTCTCTCGTCTGGAAAGTGAGGTCTTTGCAACTCCAGTCCATATATGGCAACTTTGGATTACCCCACCTTGCCTCTGTCAAAAGCACTCTCTATATAAATCAGTCAGTTATGTGCCATGCGTGGGACAAGCTTAGGCGATCATGTATCTTTTGATACATGACTGATGAGGCAGATATTTTTCCTGCAGTAGGTTGCCATTTCTTTCAGTTGCCATACAAAGCTATAGAACCCAGTCTGTCCTGCTATATACCCATAGCTTGGGGGAGAAGAAGAGGATTCATACCTTTCCCAAGGGTATTAGTACGTAAGTGAATGTAATGGATTTGACTGGAATTCAAACTCTGCTCTCTGATTCCTCAATCCAAGCCACTATCCATTACTCCACCGTGCCTGATAGGCAACAATATTCTATCCCACTCTCTTAGCCCTTTTCGACTCTGGCTTTCATATGGAGTCACACATGGGTAAAGTGTCCCCCCACTGGGGCATTTTCATTTTCATGGTTTTCTCTCTTGACATTTGTACTCTCCCACATATGCTGGTTATGGACATGCACACACACACACACACACACACACACACACACACACACACACACACCTATTAGAGCTATTTTCATGTTTTTTTTATTCATCACAATGTAATTCCTTTTGTAAATACATCCATTGCTGTTTGTTTCATATTTACTGTTTTTTGTTAATTAATTTCACCTGGACTCATATTGAGACCACTAATATTGTTTGTGCGATAAATTTTTCAGGAGCCTGTAAATAATTCCTCTCAAAAGTGTCGATTCCTGCAACATAATGTTGACCAATATTTACCCAAACATACAAATATCTTATCACACAAAATACTCCATTTTTGGATCTGATTCACTCCTTGTAAAGATAGAGCATGGCTGAAGGAGTCAGATACTTTCTGGAGTAGTACAAGGTGCTGGACATTTTTTCAGCATCATTAGCAATGGATCGTACAGATGAGTGCTACTTGTGAGTCTGGGGTGAACTTGGGTCCCCAATAAACGTTCAAAGCAAGGAGCCTCTTTGAGAGTGCAGCCATTCATTGTGAATTTAGGGTCAGCTTTGTGGTGATGAAAGGTTGTTGAATCATTAAAAGTCAATGTATCTACCTATTAAATAAAAATATGGTTTGACTGCAATTTACTGGGCCTACAATCCTAAAGGTTAACAACAACTGGGTTAAAACAGTTTTCTTTTGAATTCATTCTTTACCACTGTAATTATTTGTGCATTGTACATGTGTTTAAAAATTCCATTTAGTTATCTGTTTTATTCAGGGTTGGAACAAGTCTCTTGTGCCGACCCCCACCAAATCTATGAGATGGGGCCTCCTATTCTACTATATATCAATTTTCATAAGGTAGTATTCATATAAAATACATATTTTATTGTAACCTAATTATGTACAATAATGGATCATATGTAATATATGAACAATTCAACTAGAAAAAATGAAAATAAATACAATGTATCCAAACACAAATTACAGACATGTCATAATAGATCATTCCATCTTATCTAAATCAATGTTTTACAGCAATTTTTAACATCACCTTGAGATTTCACACATTCAACATTATGGATAAAATATAGTGAATTTCATATAACACTTATGAGACTTAACATAAGCAAAACAGGGTTTGACAGGTTCTGATGAAATGGTTACTAATTGAAGACTTACAGATTTCCTAGTGACAACAGTAATCTGTTTTCAAAACCAGAGCTACAAATAAAAGCTATGATTTCGAATAATGCCGATTATTGATTTGAATTCCAGAGCAGGAAGATTGGCAAAACAATTCACGTGTCCTTAAACCCATCAGAGTCATTAGGACACCATGCATACTGCAGCCATAGCAGTAGTAGTGAGAGTCCAGTCAACCCTATTATTTAACCCATAACTGGGGAGAAGGCAAGAAGCGGGATTGACTACCATTTTCCAGGCCTACAATTGATTAAATGAAATAAACCTAATTGGCTAAAATAACAGATGCAACTTCATCAGAATGTTTTGACAAGTACATCTTTGGCCTCATTGAACAATTGGATCACCATAATTAAACTATTGTTCCTACATTATTTTTCATTAATTGTAATTAGTTTGAATATTAATTGCTTATTAAAGGTGGATATAACATTAATAGGCGAGGTCATCTTATTTAAATTATTAATTGTTACCCTTATTTAAATTCTTTAAGGTTTTCTTTAAATTCATTCTTCACCACCATAATTGACAACAATGTACGTGCATTTAGAAATTCCATTCAGTCAACTGCTTTATTCAAGTCATCATCTTCCTCTAAAACTGTTGGCCTGGTAAACGGTAGCCAAAATGGATTCATACCTTTCCCTTTTCCAAGGTTGTTTGTTCAAAAGTAAGGGTATCAAACTTAACAGAATTCGAACTCAGTAAACGGTAGTCAAGTCAAAAATATAAGTTATATATTTTAATGTAAAAAGGGGAGGATGCCCAATGACGTGGCAGTAAAAGGAAGCCTAGTTTAAAGAAAAACAGAAATCATTACCTCCTTTTTCGTTTTTAATCAAAATAATTTTTAAATTCTTCCCACTTCAAAAAATGTGATGATCAATAAAAACTGGGACTATAGTAAACATTGAAAATTAATGACACATCTGATTGGTGGCTGAGGTAGTTTATATATTTTTAATTAGCACATACAGATAAAAGTTAGAATTTTAAATACTGATTTTCAAAGGAGACAGATTGCAAGATTTGGCTTTGTGCTGTACAACACAAATTGATCATATTTCCTGGCATTGAATAATGAGTCTAAATACATTGCTTTAAAAAAAAAAAAAAGAAAAGAAAAAAGGCTTACATCAAAAAAAGAATACGGTCTTATTTTTTCCAAAAGTCATTTGAACAAATATGGAGTAGGTGTTGAAAAAAAATAGTAAAAGTAAAGTTTTGTAAAGAGAAAAAATAGAATTTAAAAAAAATCCTAATGGCAAAAAGAAAGGCAAATATATAAATGTTAGTGATTTAAGGTGAAAGAAAATCCATATAAAAGTTAGTAAGTCAAAATTGACTGTACCTCCAGCCAGAGACTTTTTATTTACTTTATAAACGTCATTGACTGTAAACTACTTAGGATTTTTCACTGGTGCTGAAAAAAAAGAACTTTTTGAAAATATAATATTCACATTTTAAATTAATAATAGAATTAATAAAAAGCAAATGGTTATTTTTTAAGTGACAAAATTTCTTTTTAAGACAGAAAAGGAAAAAAAAATTATACATCTGATAGAAAAATTCTGATAAAAGAAAAAAAGTAAAAAATGCCAAAACCATTTCAAATTTTTTTTTTTTTTTTTTTCATCTATGCTGTCATCTCTAAATGCAATAAAAATTGATTGGTAAAAATTGATCTTAGTACAGCAGAGTTAGTATCTCAACAATATATGAATTTCCCACAGATAAAATTCTTTTATAGTCTAACCATAACACTAAAACCTCTAAAATTATTTCAGATATTAAACAGTTCTGCATATAGTATAGTAAAACCACTTATGCAGGATAACTTCTTAAAAAAGAGAAAAGAAAAAAATCTTTTATAGACAAAAAGCTAACTTAACCTTTATCAATCTGTATGTGACTTCATTTGCTATGCAAAGAGTTTAACCTACCACTAAAAGTAACTCTGATCCCTGAGTTTGTTTGAATTTCATAGTTGTGTTGTCATATCCTGCTATGGCAACGGAAAACACCTTTGAGTGAAATTAACAATAAGGATACTGCAATTGAGAAGCCTTGAAAAAGAATGCAATGGAAAGAAAAATAATATTAATAATGCAGTATGCTAAAGTTAAATAAATAAATCACAAAACCTTTTAATAAATACTGGCCAAATTGTTTAAAATTTCTTAAAAATAAAAAGGGAAAAATTATATTGCTTTCTATAACATTGGTTCTGAACATTAAAATATAATGGTGAAATCGAAATAGAAACACTTAAAAAATAAAGAATATAAAATGCTTATATTTATTAAGGATCTTTGCGCTTATTATTTACACTCTTTATTCGAATTATTGTCCTTATCTTTGTAGTTGTAATCACAATGTTTCGGCCATTTTGCCCTCTGATTTTCATTAGAATATCGATCTGGATAACCTGCAGGGAATTTGGTAAGCAGTACTAAAAATAAGAACTAGACGAGATATCCTTTGATATGGGCATGAGAACAGTCTACCCACACCTGTAGATTAAATAAAGGGTACAGTTTGGAATTCCCTGTAGGTTACCTGGATCAATATCTATCTGATATAAGTCAGAGGGCCCAATGGCTAAACTGTTCTGATAACAACAACAAAGATGAGGACCATAGTTCATGTGTAGTGTAAGTAATGGCAACCACTCATCCCAGAAATTCAGAGAGAATTTTTTTTGTGTTGTTATAACAACATCAATAATGATGATGATGATTGTAAGGACTTCCAGTCCCACTAGGGAATGCTGGGATCAAGACGGATCCAGCAGGCAGTTTAAATAAATGAGTTTACCTCATGTCATGTGGTGTTTGTATTACTTTGAATTTTTAAGTGGCCAGTCTCATATAATATATCTTTCCACCCAAAGCCTATTGGAACATTTATTTTGCATGCTCATAGATGCAAACATTGATTCAAGGTCGTTTTTGCCAAAAAGTAGGTAGTTGCCAAAAAGTATGTTGGGTCATCAGCTTTTGTTATAAATATTAGGATATAAGGCTGACTCTTCCTATTGCTACAGAGAATTGAATTTTAGGGGATGGATCATTAGTCCCCAGACAACTCATTTTCTATTTTTTCCAAAACTGTTATTCATTCATGTAAAAAAAAGTTTGACTTCTTTGACGGTTTCTTCTTGATGTCAATTTTAAAAAGAAAAACACATTTATTTCGTTTTGTTTTGTTTTATAAAACTTTGATTCCTACCAAATCCAAGTTCTTGTGCCAGACACAAAACCTTAGTAGAAATAGCAAGTCATAATAATAGTTGCAAAATTCCCAAATAAGACAACCTCTATATAAAATTTTTAAAAGAAAATCACATTATTTTACAACACAATTATGAAAAAAGGTACAAAGTTTGCCCAAAATTTTCTTTTTGTGCACCTATTAAGGCAGGATAACAATTTTCTGATAAAAGGATTACTAGCAAAAAATGGAAAAAATTACAGCTTGGAAAAAGACAGGGATTTGAAAATGTCAAAAAGAGAAAAACATTACAAGAAGGCAGTAAAAAACAAAAGTGCAGCAGCCTTTGAGAGGAAAACAAAAGACCTACTTTCACTTTCACTTGACCCACATGTATTTCTGGTACTTAAAATAATTTTTTTTAAAGTCCCCTTTTAGTTTTAACTTCACACAGTTCATGCTTGGGAAAATTTCTTAGAAATTCTTACATTTTGGCTGTTTAACCACAGGAGAATTTTCACTTGTAATTTTGATATCTCCACAGCTGGCTGGTAACTGGTGCCTTCTTTGACATTCTCTTCTTGATGTCAAATGCCTTCTTTGATGTTTTCTCCCATCTACTGACCTGAGCATGATTTATTTTAAAAATTAGGTTCACCCCTGCCTCAATATTTGGTATGTTATTAGAGCTTAGGACCACATCTCTTATAGGTCAATATATACGAAAAATGACTTGGAAATGGATCCTTTAAAAATTTTGATGGGTTTTAACCACTGAGCTGAAAAAGATGTACAATTGTAGTAATTTTAATAAAATCCATCTGGCCTTCATAAAAATATATTTCTCTCAAAAGAATATGTATTAAAAAACAACCTAGACAATTAAATATTTATACAATGTTGACATTTTTAAAATAATAAAAATAAAATTTTTATAGTTTTTTTCTTTATATGTGCTGCTCTAAATCAGGGGTCGGCAACTTTTTGCTCTGTGCCGACTTAAGGTTTTAAAATCATTCAGTACACCAACAGAATATGTATTTTTATACAAGTCAAAAAAATATACCTGTTCTACAATATATTTTAGATAGTAATCAAATCCTAGAAAGAATGGGCCTGAGAAGCACATTGTCCTTATGTACCTTTGGTAAACCATACAACTGGGGATATTGGGAACTAAGAGGTCTAATGCAGTTGTACACAGTCTTGGAAATCAGATTGATTTTATATAGAGAAAGCAACTGTCTCTGTATTCTCACCTCTATTTTTGTTGGTATTCTCAGATACAT
Organism: Acanthosepion pharaonis; assembly: GCA_903632075.3. Classification (NCBI taxonomy): domain Eukaryota; kingdom Metazoa; phylum Mollusca; class Cephalopoda; order Sepiida; family Sepiidae; genus Acanthosepion; species Acanthosepion pharaonis. Next base: position 150,718 of record CAHIKZ030001104.1, on the reverse strand, counting down.
CTACAGAACCAATCTTCCTAAATTTAGAAGAATCATGTAAAATTACTTCCATTTTATCAGCATAATCCTGTCTATTTAGAATTACCACACCAGAGCCTTTATCCAACTTGGTGATATAAATATCACTTCTAGACATTATAAGACTTAATAGTCTGGAAGTGAACACTCTGCCAAGCAAGAAAATCATGATCTGCGCAGGGAAAAGAATATTCACTCAATAATTCAACTAATCTAGTTTTACACAAGGGAAACTTGAACAGAAGAGGAAGGTTTATATAAATTTAACTGAGAGAATAATAGTTCGAACTCAACAAAGATCTGTTCTTTGTTTACTTTAGAAGGGGGAATACAAAAATCCAACCCTCAAGAAAGAACAAGCTGATCAATCTCTGTAAGAGTGACGTTGGAGAAATTAAATATATGTTTATGTAAATTTCCATTTTCAAAACCAACTTTTTTGGAAATGAGAAAATTGAGATAACTCTGATTTTTTTTTAATTTGATACGCTTTTCAAATTGCAACTTAATTGCTACTAAATAACGAGAAAAGTGAAAAAAATCAAAGAAGGATAACTTATTCCTAATATCAAAGCTTACTGATATAAACACAGGCTTGATGATGAATATTCAGATACTTTACTTGACTCGTGCTTAATAAAAGCTCATTCAACTGGATGACAGGATCCTATCTTGATTTTTATCACCCTGCGTCTGATAAATGATGAGACAATACCACAAGACAAACATGAATGGAGAAAAAAATCATTTAGCTCTAACAGAATAGACCTTATGCCAAAGCTGGATAGAATTAAGGTCATCGGTAATATTCCTGGGGTATCTACAACAGAAATATTTGGAATCTTTTTCAGCCAATACCTTTTCAAAGGTAACCATTAGCACAAATCTGTTTTAATTGTGTTCCAAATTTCCCCTCATTTAATATATTTTTTTATTTGTGAATATTATCCCTGGTTTTGTCAGATTTGTGCCAACAGTTAACTTTGAAAAAGTGTTGGCTGAAGAGGATTCCTTTAGGAAAAGAAAGAATCAAAAATGTTGTGCTTTTTTGAAATCAGTGTTTATATTGTGGTGTCAAGTCCTTGTTCCTATATATATATATATATATATATATATATATATATAGTGAACATGGAAGTCAACACCCAGAAGCAACAGTTGTTTCATGCTAGACGTAATCATCAGGATGATTAAGTCTAGCATGAAACAGCCTGTTACCTCTGGATTGTTGACTTCAATGTTCACTTTTATATTTATATTTACACTCTATCTCTGATATTGAGCACTTTATCCCATAAATATAGCACACTTTAAAACTATATTTCTGAATATATATATATATATATATATATATATATATATATATATATATAATGTAGGAACAGCAATAAATCCATAGTATAATGATGGGAAAACATTTACTTTCTGCAACAAATATTTATTTTAATTACCATAGTAAATACTGCACATAATACATTAATCCTCTATTATCCATAAATCAAACCTTATACAGTGGAAATCTCCAATAAAAATTTCTTCAAGCTACAGACTTATTGATCTGCACTCATATTGAAATCTGATTTATTAAAATGATCTAGCAAGGTTTGCTTATTTTCTTATTAAATTTTCTAGTTTGCATATAAGATGTCACAAATTAAGATAAAATTTATGAAAAGTCCAAAACAGTTTCTCATCATTTTTAATTTAATGCATAACAGCTTATATGCAAATTAAAAAATGACATATACAAATTAAAAATGCCTTATATGCAAATTAAAAATGCCTTATATGCAAATTAAAAAAATGACTTAAATGCAAATTAAAAATAATTTATATGCAAATTAAAACATGACTTATATGCAAATTAGAAAATGCCTTATATGCAAATTAAAAATATAATAAAAAACGAGACAGCTAATTTCAGTAAAATGTATTTGAATGAATCCTTGTTTCCTAACTTTGTGTTCATTGCCTTACACTGATTTTGATTGTAAGCAATATTTGGTTTAAACGTTCTTCCTTCTATTGCAAAGTCTGGTTGATAAACACAACACCACTCTTCCTCAGGCATTTCTTATCTGTGTGCATTCAGTTGCAGATGCATTCATAAAAGATTTTCATAATGCAAACATTTTTTAATCATCAAAGGCTACATAATTAATTGAAATCTCATTATTCTATTAATTAAGAGCTAATATTGATTAAGATAGGTCATGGAAGGACATTTTGGACAAACATTTGGAAATTTAATTTACACATTTTTAATTAAAATAACAAAAAAGAAAAATAAATTATTTAGCAGCTGAATGTTTCAAGTTAATATTTATTTATACCATATGGTAAAAATTATCTTTATCAGAAAATTTTGACATGATTCTTAAAGGAAACCCCACAAAAGGGGAAAAAAGATGTGATAATAAATTAGGCCTGAGAAATCTCTCAGGAAAGTTAATCTGTATGCATGTTAACCTTGTACACTCCCCTGTGAATTATAAGTCCATAGCCTCACCCAAGTAAGCACACAGCCTCACAACACTATGTGTTGCTACTCTAGTTTCCATAGTAATTAGGTTTTTACTTGGTAGATTTGCTAGCCCCATGTAAGACTGGTTTTAGATTAAGAGTTTTTCTTCTTCTCCTAGACTGGTTGCCAACCAAGGCTGGAGAGGTCCAGTTTGTCCTGTTATTTAACCCCTAGTTGTGGGGAGAAGAGATGGATTCATACTTTTCCAACGGTAGTTTTTTGAAAACTCAATATATCAATCCCACTTTCTGCACCAGTAAATGCTAATTTCTTATACTAGCTGATGAGACGTTCTATGAAAAGAGAAAAGTAAGTTGTCATAAAAGTTATTTTACCTCTCTACAATTTCTGAATTAACAATATTTTCAGCAAGACATCTATTTTCTGAAGTTCTTTATCATTCTGCCAATTTCTTACTCTGGACATTGCTACATAAAGCTGACCATGAGAAAAACATTTGAATAATTTTCTAGTGTTTCTATTATAATATAATAATTATAATAACAAAAACTTAATTCTGCAAATTTACTATTTTTTCACTTGTTTAAATAATTCATAATAAGAAAATCTAATTAAACTGATTATTTTTACTAAAACTTTTTTGCCGTTCTTTGACCGTTTTGTTGCTATGTGGAACATCAGATGACAACAATGCTTATTTTTATAAATGCTTCAGATTTTCTAATAACTAAATTTTGATAAGGCAATATTAAATTCTTTCTATACAAACATGGAATTAAAGGAAAAATTATTGACAGAAACCTTGTTTTTATGTATAACAATTTTTTTTTTTTTAATTAAACTATAAAATAAGTTGCTGTAAACAGTGTTTGTTAGTAATATATATATATATATATATATATATATATATATATATATATATATATATATATATATAATGAATACAGAATCCTTAAAAATCCATTCAGGTGATATTTTATTTTGTGAACTTAGGCATCCATCTCTTCAGACCAAATTTTACAAAATAAATGATATTCAATTTTTTTTAAAATGTGGTCTGAAGAGATGGACATCCAAGTCCACGAAATAAACTATCACCTGAATGGATTTTTAAGGATTCTGTATTCATTATTATATTTGCTCTGTTCTTACAGTGAGCTCTCTTTCGATTTATATACTCTTTGGAAATATCCTTACTAATTATCAAGTGATACATACATATATATATATGTACCCATCATATATATATATGTACCCATCAATTTTAATTTCATATATATGTACTCATCAATTTTAATTTCATTTTTCATTTCGTTTCATTTTTGGAAGTGCTATCTGATGATCCGGCATCCTTTAAAAGGGCTCTGGTGAAATAAATTATTATAATGGTACCTTAAAGTGGTCTGTTTTTCTTTTAAATATTAGCTCTGGATTTACATTGAGCTCTCAGGATTTCATCCTCCTTGGGATTACCCATACGGATTACCAAGTTCTTCATAACTTATATATATATATATATAAGACTAATAGTAAGTTCTTTATATGTTATTAGCATTAGGGACTACATTGTTTTGTTCTACTGATGTAGATGGAAGGTGGAGATACAGGCAAAATTTAGCCTTACATGAATTTATAAAAGATGAACAAAAAATCATTTTTGTCTTTTACATTGACAAGAAAATGATATATGATGTTTATTAAAACAAACAAGGGAAGTAAAATTTACATAGACTCAAAATTTTCAAGAATTCAAATTGTTACAGAAAATCAGAAATCAATATTTGACTATTAGACAATAAAACAAGGAATTGAAATTAATTTTGCTAATCTTTCCCTCTTTATTCTTTTGTTTCCCAGAACATTATCAATTTTCCATACAAAGATTCTTAAAATGATTTGAATACATATGAAAATAAAAATACATCAAATTTGCCTCATTCTCTTGCTAGCGACTTAAATATTGATTACCTGCAGGTGTGTTTCTCAAAGTTGCTTTCATTTGTTAAATTGAAAATGACTTACAAAAGATAACATTTAGAAAATAAATATTTTTTCCGATAGAATAAATCACAGAAAAAACTTTTTCAGTTAAAAGGAAAAGTTAATAAATATTTTCAAATTGGTAAATTGAAGAACTGAAATTTCATCTATTTTTTTTAATTTATTCTCCTTTTGCTATTCATGTATATATTTTTTAAAGTTTATAGATATTTGTTGAATTGAGATAATAATCATTCAAAACCAGATTTATGGGGCGTCCAGTGAGTATCTTAGTATTGTATAGGGTTACTAAAAAGTAAATATAACACTTTTAACTAAGATTTGCAAATGTATATTATTTAATGTGTATACGTATGAAGGCATTAGCATATCGTATAATCTACATATTTAAAACAGTAAAAAATGTTGATTTTTTTTCAAACACTTTAAGCTAAAGTATTAGTTGAAAAATGTAACTGTATTAATTCATGCGATTTTACAAGCACATGAACGAACCAAAAGTATTGAGTAGGAAAGACACCTTGCTCAGAAATAAACTGCCTACTCTTAAATGCAAGCCTCACCAGTATAAATATGGCAACTCCTTGATTAATATCACTTCATTTAACTAACACATTATTCTTTTGCCATAGCCATTTTATTACTAAAATTTTCATTTCATACAATTTTCTGAAGGTGTTAGGAAAATCACATCTTATAACAAACTTGAGATTAACAATTTTCCTGAAAAGAATTAATCAATATAAATTTGATTAAATCATTTCACCATGCCCCAGTGACAATGAAACTTATTTCAGAAACTGTTACTTCTGTAACAACTTCAATCCTCATTGGGTACACTATGCTTGCAACTTTATACCATTCTCAGCAGATTATAGTGTATATGTAGAATGCCTATAAAAAAATATAATCTTGCAGATCATTACTGCTGTAGAGAAGTCATGCCTCATTGTATACTTCACACTTGTGGCCTCTTGCATTGCTAAGCCAAGCTGAGTAAATATCAATAAAAATTGATTTATGTAGCATTTTTCAAAACCCGGTTAATGATGTTCCACTAATATTTCTTAGACATAGAAAAATTATCCTTTTTTGTTAAATGAAAATTTACATGTTTTTCACTTGTTATAAAATCCTTTGTAAATCATGCCTTTGACCTCTTGGTAAAATGTGACACACATTCAAAAGTACATCAAAATAGTAAAAGTGCCTTCCAGAAACTAAGCAAAGTATTAAGACATAGGAATATTTTGTTAGAAACTAAAAAAAAAGAGTACTGAATTGCTACATCATATCTATTTTCCTGTATGACAGTGAATGTTGGGCAATTTCTTTACAGATGAAGAAGAGACAAAGTGACGAAAATGTGGTTTTGGGTGCTGCGAATTCCATCAACAAAATATTTAAGCAAGAAAGAAGTTCTAAAGAAAATAGAGACTATGAATGTTCTTATACTTACAATCATAAAGAAACAGTTGAAGTTTGTGGGACACATGAGGAAGGATGGTTTGGAAAATTTAATTCTCACAAGACATTAAGAGAAGGGACGGTAACAAAAAACATCAAAAAATTTAACTAATGAGTTTATGTGAATGGTTGGCAGAGCAAGGACAAGGAGAGATGATAAAGAATCAAATGTTGCTTAGGGTTACAAGGGATAGGAGGTTGTGGAGAGCCATGACCGTCCAAGTCCTGAAGCACTTAAATAATGATGTTTCTGTGATATGAATGCAGAGGTAGCATAGTAGTTTATCCACACAGATAATAGGAAAGACAGACTGAGTTCAAGTTACAGCTGTGTCAATTTCATTCTTTTCTCTGCTCAAACACAGCAGGGTAGACTGGATTCTTTAGCCTTGGTAGGACAACAAGATATTATGGAGAATGCAACAGGAGACCACTCTATTACCTTTTCCAAGTTATAACAATTCAGATATTGACTCTTAACCCTTTAACATATTCAAACCTAACCTGTAAATATCAGCTCTCAAAATCTTAATGTTTGTGGTTAAGGTCTCGCTGTTTGTGTGACTTCCCACAAAATTTGTGATGATGTCATATATTATGGCAGAGCGGGTTATGGCATATTTATGGGGTTAGTTTGGGCAGTTTGAATGCTGAAGGGTTAAATGGAGGGCAGTATCCATTGAGGTTTCATTGGAGATCAGCAGATATCATTAATTGATGGTTTAAACTTTTTTTCCAATGATACAGGGCATCATTCATTCCTGATTCAAGTTTAAATGATTAATTGGTTACTCTAGAATTCAAGAGGTTTACTATTTGTACTGAAACTCATGCATCAGAAACATGTTTACTAACCGGATGCTGTCAATGGTTGAGGTTTATTGATAAATGCAATGTTCAAACTGGACAGATTGATCACTTCTGAAAGTGTAAAAATGGTTAAAAAAGCTGTTATTTTATATACTGTATATACTCTCATATCATGTAACTTTTGAAGACCTAATTTTGAAGCTAATTTTAAGGCTGCGGGGGTGGGGGTTACATCATACACAAGATATAAAATTAGCATATGTGCTGTTGGCCCTGGCTACGCCATTGACCAAACTATGTATCCATTTACTGTAGTCAAATTTGCTTCAAAATTAGGCGTTCAAATGTCGCATGATATGCCAGTATATATGGTAACAAAAAAATCCCTATAGATAATCAAGAGAAGGGATGGTAAAAAGTGGGGGATCATTTTTGTATTTTTCTTTAGTACTAAACACATCCTCCATTTCTGGCCATAGTAGATTCATAGAAGAAATTCCAAAACATCTTTATAGATACTCAAATAAAAGGATGATAGAAAGTAAGGGATCAGTTTTGTATTGTTCTTTAGTACTAAACACATCCTCCATTTCTTGGCCATAGTAGATTCATAGAAGAAATTCCAAAACATCCTTAATAGTACTCAAATGAAAGGATGATAGAAAGTGAGGGATCAGTTTTTCTATTGTACTAAACTAATCTCTCATTTCTTGACTACTGTATATCCATCTCTATAATCTAAACAGGATTTAAGTAACTTTCAAAAAATATTCTTATAGGTTGGTTTGTTATATATACTGTTTGTATTTGCATATCATACAACTTTTGAAGACCTAATTTTGAAGCCAATTTTAAGTGGGGGTCGCATTATACATGAGATGTAAAAATTAGCATATGTACTGCTGGCCCTGGTTATGCGATTGACTAAACTATATATCCATTTACTGGAGTCAAAAAGTACAGTATATTTAAAATAAACATCACTCATTACACAAATGACATGTATATAAGGGACTACTTTTGAATAGCTAAACTCTTTCTTGCTTGTAAAATGAATAGTAAGCCATCTTTTAGGAAGTTTATCTACAATACAATCTACTAATAGTTAGAGAAACATGGAAAACCAACCCACAGAAAAGCAGAAATTATGCCCAGGCATTTATTTGTCATCATTTCTTGGAGAAACTGGAAGAAGAAACAATACACAAATTGATTGGGCATGAAATTCTTCAAGAAATTCTTCATGGAGAATCGTAATAATAAAAATTTATCAAATTTACAAACCTATTTGTTTTATTTCGTTTTTTACTTAATTTTAAGTGAAAAAAAGTTAAAATCTTTATACAGTGACCATTGAAACTATGCAATGATATGTTTCGTCCTTCTGACTCCATCAGGTCCTTGTTGATTAAGATAACCTACAGGGTAACAGGGGAATTTCTAACTGAAACCTTTTATTTAATCGATAGAAGCAGATTGTTTTCGTTTTTCTGACCATATCTTGAAATTGTAAGGTTACAAAAGGCAATTATTTCTCTCTGGTCAAGATAAAACACATGGGTCACATGACAAAAACAGCAGTCAATTTCATTCAGTTTACAGCAACCTAACCAAGCAGTTACTCTTTTTTTTTTTCAGCCTGGGGCCAAGGAGCCCTGGCTGAGACTAAATCTGCCTTCTCCAACAAATGCTACAGCTTATATGCACATGGCACCATTTTACTTTAGGAATATATCTTCTCCAGACATAGAAAGTAACTCCGGCTAGCAATCCTCAATTTGGAAAACCCAAAGACTTACCATTTCCAGTTCATAGAATATGTATGTCCTTGCTTGTCCTATCCAGAATGTATGAATCTGGAGTCCTAAAAATCATTTCTCTAGAAGCACAGAAGAATCTCCATATTATATGTAAAACTATCTTTTTGTTCTCCTTACACTCTGCTTGCCATGTAGATATATGTGATATATTTTTCTCTGCGGGGGAGACATGTAAATAGTTTTGTGTATGTCTTAGTTGTATAAAAATCTATTAGCAAACAAAGCATGTTTGTCACTCCTTTTCATTTCAGCCATTCCATTCTGCCTGTGAAATATGGTGTTATCATGGATAATGCCCATAATGGGGGAAATATGAACAGGAGAATAAGGCTTTCTTCCAAACTCTCCTGTTATAGAATATTTCGCTTAGTTCTTATTTATTATTGCTCCATTATTTCTTGCCCCATTTCTATTGTCCTACCCCTATTGATTAAAGGGTCTGGTTTAGAATTTCCTGTAAGTTACCTTGATCAACACACGCCTAATGAAGGCCAGAGGGTTTAATGATTGAAATGTTGCTATTGAAGACAATAGTCTGTGCATAATAGCTTGTCATCATAGAAATTCAGACAGAAAAAAAGTTAAAATATCATTTTTATAAGGTTTGTATGCAAATAAATTGAATATAAGGATATAAAAAAATTATCCTTTAAAAACTTAAGTTTCTTGAGGGTTTTTTTACCTTTTTGGCAACACTTTTCTGCTGTTTGTTGAGTGTTAAAAAAGGAAGCTGTGGAGAGGGTTATACCATTTAAAGATGTTCCTGTACTTTAACAGTTTTTTCTGAACTCTGGCCATTATGTTGACTTCTTTGTTTTAATTATTTTATACTTGGGATCATGTTTTTATGCTTAAGCAGAAATTACTGACCAATGCCAAATTGAAATTCCCTACGGCTTCTTACTGTGCTTGACTTCCTATCTCAAATGTTGGCATATTTGATGGAGAATATTTTTTTAATGGAACCTATTTATCTACCAGCAAGTACAGTAAAATCAATTCTAATTATATAAGTCTTCCTGTTACTAAGCCTGGAGAGCTTTGTGACTTTACACTTGATATACGACTGAGTAAAACGTTCAGGTCTGTTTGATGATGAGATATAAGGCATCTTTTTATTTTGTTTTATTATCATTTCTCATTGAACCATTAATGCCCCCAGAGCATTTAAGAGAACATTTCATTTCCTCGCTTTGTAACAATCAACTGAAGAAGGAGTTAATTTGGTTTCTGTCAGGGGAAACGGTAAAAAGAAATCAAACACAATTACAGGATTATGTTCAATGCTGTTTACTTACAAACAAAAATTAAATGTATATATTTACTCTTGACAACAAAGTTGGACAGTGGCTATGTATTAGCTTCCGTTTGTCTGTACACTCAATATGTCCAAAAGTTCTCTCATCGAATTTCAATGACATTTTGTAGAAGGACCAAGAAAACATTGCTTAAATTAGAAGGTAATTTAATTTTTTTTATTGTTGTTAACCAAATAGGCTCAAGAACCACTCAAGGTAGAGTTACTGAATGAGGTTATTGAAAGTAGATGACAGTTAATTTTAGACTTGAAGAGGTTTAGTAATTATGGAAGTATTCCATGAGTCTATTCCATGAAGTAATGGTTCTTGGAAAGAAGCCATCTGGTTGGAAATTCATTCTTGCCAAAATTTAAAAAAAAAATAAAGAAACTTGTTTAACATTACAAAATAGGACAATTTTTAGCTATTTATCTAGAAACTAAATGATCAAAAATAGAAGTGTGAAATTTTCTTTATGAAGTTTCTCAAATGTGCAGGCCAGGCGACGTAATACACTGTTTAAAAAAACAGGACATACTCAAGCATGTGTATCGACTAAAAATAACATTCAGAGTAATACGACACACAGTCACAAATAATAAGATATACGATCAGACTAAATAAAATATAAATTCATTAATTCCTTAGAAATTAAATTATATATATATATATATATATATATATATATATATATATATATATATATATATATATATATATATATATATATATATATATATATACATATATATATATATACATATATAATTATTTTTAAAAAATTACAACATAAGTATGTTATAAAATCACTACAAAAATAGCCATTTTGTTTCGACACACTCTGTGTCTTATCAAGTGATGATCTTAAAAGAAAATAAATGGTTTTAAAAGTTTCAGATTAATTAACGATCCTACACTAGGGGAAACATTGTCACAAAAGCTAGAATAACCAATCAAAAACGAAGTATAGAAAGATTCAAAAGCTTGACAACGAAATCCTGCTCTAATAGCTATTCAGATCTTTAAATACGTGTATGTATGTGTGTATATGTATGTATGTGTGTGTATGTGTATATGTATGAGTATGTACATGTATATGTATGATAAAATCACGGCAGTATAATGGTTGGCCAGCATGGTTCGCTAGATTGGGTGCGACTGAGGAATGAGTTCGTTCCTCACTGGGTACCCCCTAATTTCGGCTTTGTGCCACGATATATTTGTATATATATATGTATGTGTATGTATGTATGTGTGTATATATATATGTATGCATGTGTGCATATATATATATATATATATGTATGTCCTATTTTATTGTGTATGTGTATTTATATTTAAGTATATTTCTGTTTGTATGAATGTGTTTATATATTTGTATGTTAGACTATATGTATATTGCTGTGTGTTGGTGTTTGAAGGTATATTTATGTATCTATATGTTAGTTCGTTTATATATGTATTTGGTTGAATGTTGTTGTATTTTTATGTATGCATGTATATATTGGTAGTTGTTATTGTAGATAGATATATTTATTTATATATATATGTTTATTTGTAGAAATGTATGTATGTGTGTATATATATTTATGTATGTTTGTGTATGTATATATATATGTGTGTGTGTTGGCACTTATTATGTATGAGTTTGTTTATGTGTATGTGTGGGTATGGAAACTTTGGTATATCATGACGGTTTTTTTTTTTATATATCTAAGTATGTGTGCATAAAAGTCTATGTGTATATATGTGTGTGTATTTAGGTTTATATGTATATGTGCGTACATGTGTACTTGTTATCATAGATATGTATATGTACGTATATGTTTATATATTTATTTGTATGTATTTCTGTGTGTATGCATATGTATGTATGAGTATATATTTATGTGTGTTAATTTGTTTTTGCTGCCGTGTGTATATATATATATATATATATATGTATATATTTGTGGATTTCTTTATCCTGTTTTCTTTGCCAAATATATAATGAAACTATTATCAACTTATATGATTAATAATATATATATTTTATTGATATTTATGGTTTTAGAATTTTCGTTTTAATATATTAAATAATATTATTTTAAACATTTTATCTTTTGTATATTTGCTCCCTTAAGTTATAATTCAATAAGTGGTTAGCATTTATTTAAGTCTGAAATATTTACTGGTTGTGATTTCTCAATGTCTATGCCATTGTCTGTGGATGTATGTATGTGTATATATCGGTGTCTATGTGTATGTAGAGTGTATTCACATTTATCTGTGTGTGTATAAGTGTTAGTTTCCACGTCTCCTTTTTTTCATAAAGGGCTGTAGAGATGTTCATGTATTCCCCACCTCTCCTTTTTTTTTTTTTTTTTTTTTTGTGTGTGTATGTTTGTGTGTGTGTGTGTGTATCTAATTATGTCTGGATGCTTATGTATTATAATCTGATTGTATTTTTTTTGTGTCACATTGAGTTTAAGACCATATTCACAAACTTTAAAATAAAAACGGAAAAGAAAGGGAAAAAGAAAAATATATATACATGTATTATCAAATGACCGGATGTATTGTAGCGTCTTGTCTTGTCGAACGTAATTTCAATGAAGAAATGAATTGAATAAACATATATATTTTTTTCTTTTCTCAATAATTTTGTAGTTTTTAAACTTAATAGTGATTAAATTTGGTTTTAAAAATTGCCAGTTTTAATTTTAATATTAAATTTTATCATGTAAATTTATAATTATTAGTTAGTATAAATTATTTTTTGATATTACACGTATTTAAAGATCTGAATAGCTATTAGAGCAGGATTTCGTTGTCAAGCTTTTGAATCTTTCTATACTTCGTTTTTGATTGGTTATTCTAGCTTTTGTGACAATGTTTCCCCCTAGTGTAATAAGACACAGAGTATCGTTAATTAATCTGAAATTTTAAAACCATTTATTTTTCTTTTAAGATCATCATTGATAAGACATATATGTAAACAAAATATATATTTTTGTATGATTTTATAACATATATATGTTATAATTTTTTATAAAAATAATTATATATATATAAAAATTTATAAAATATATTCTTTTTGTAAAAAATAGTGAACATCAAGTCTGATGATGATTGAAGATAAAATAAATGGTTTTAAATGTTTAAGATTAATTAACGATCCTATATATATATACATTGTTACAAAAGTTTTAACTAATCAAAAAATAAGTATAGAAAGATTCAAAAATTGACAACGAAATCATATATAATAGCTATTCAGATCTTTTAAAATACGTGTAATATTAAAAAACATTTATACTAACCAATAATTATAAATTATATGATAAAATTTAATATTAAAAATAAAAACTGGCAATTTTAAAAATCCAAATTTAATCACTATTAAGTTTAAAAAACTACGAAATTATTGAGAAAAGAAAAAATATATATGTTTATTCAATTTATTTCTTCGTTGAAATTACGTTCGATGAGACGCTACAATATATCCGGTCATTTGACAATACATGTATATATTTTTTATTCTAAAGTGTGTGAATGTGGTCTTAAACTCACACGCAAAACAACAAAAACACAATCATATTATAATACATAAGCACCCAGACATATTTAGATATATATATATATACACACCCAAAAAAAAAAAAAAAAAATGGAAAGAAAAGAAAAGGCGACGAGACAGGAACATCACTACAACCCTTTATGAAAAAAGGAAATGGGGAAACCAACACCTATACACACACACAATTAAATGTGAATGCACTCTCCATACACATAGACACCGATAGATACACATACACACATCCACAGACAATGACCTATACAATCAGATACCACAACCAATAAATATTTAAGACTTAAAGTATCATTAAATAAATTAACCACTTATTAAATTATAACTTAAGGGAGCAAATATAAAAGATAAAATGGTTAAAAATAATATTATTTAATATATTAAAACGAAAATTCCAAAACCACAAATATCAATAAAAAATATATTTTAATCATATAAGTTGATAATAGTTTCCGTATATACCAATTATATACTTGGATATATATATATATATATATATATATATATATATATAGTCAGGATATGATAACATAGGTGAATCAAAATACGCTAAAGTGGGTCATTCACTCAGAGACCCCAAACAACACAATGAGACCAACGATAAACAAACACAAGATGAGGGTATTCAATTTAATAAAACATTTATTTACAACAAATACATATATAATTAACAATAAAAAAAATGTTCAACTATTATAGGAGAAAGAGTTGAGACAAATCAATCAAAATGTACTTATCTTTTTTACCTTTTCTTTCTTTATATATTTTTATGGCTGTTAGACAATTTCTGCAACCACATCACCCCTTACATCTGGCCACCTACCTCCCCCAGACTGCAACCCCCTTGATTACTTTGTGTTGGGTGCAGTTGAACAAGAAACCAACAAGACTCTTTGTAACACCAAAGATGAACTGAAGGCAAGGAATATGGCAGCATTTACCAACTTAAATAAGGAGACTATCCAGAGATTCCTAAGTTTTCTGGAGGCCATGATTGAAGCCAATGATAAATTTACTCTTTAGTATTTGAAGATATTTTTGTGTAATTTTGCTAAATATATCTCTTAAAATGAGATGTCAGTATTATTTTCCTTTAGACGACAATTTATCAATCGCATATTGTATAACATCCTGTTAAGCAATTGAATGACAAAGTGGAAAAATTCTATTTAACACATTTTGTCCTCTGAAAGGTTTACACTAAAGTGAAAATGTATAGAAAATGCACTGACTGCGAAAATCATCCAATGATAAATTTACATCTAAGTTCTTACATTTCACCTTGGGAGACCTTATGTTATCACAATGTGGCATATTTTAAAAACAATAATAAAAACAAAAGCATAGGAAAATTGAATAAGATTAGCTATGCTGCCTGTACAGACATAGTTGATGCACAAAAGAAAAATTTGAATAAATTATAATTTTGAAAATTTTCAAATTAAAAATTTTTTAATTTAGTGATTCCACATCTTCAACAATTCCCCTCAGGGTATAATCTTAACCTATCTTCATATTATATACACCCACCCACACACACACACCTATAATTCCATTAATAAGAACATTACTTTAATCTGGGGAAGTGTTACACAGAATTTTTCCACTTTGTCATTTCTTTGTTTAACTTTGTTCTGATATGTAGAAATTGATATATCATATTCTCTTATAACATTTTGCTGACAAACATTGATAAATATGCCCATAATACTATACTATTTGCACTTTTCACTAATCCCATATCATTTATACTAATATATATATATACATAATTAAACCTAAAGAGCCAGATAAACTTACCAAGGTTTCACCTACACGGATCGTTAGTATTCCCTGACGATCCACATAGGTGAAACCTTGGTAGGTTTATCTGGCTCTTTTGGTTTAATTCGGTTTGCTCTACTTAGCGTATTGAGCACTTAGTTATTTTACTTACTCGCATCGGTTTTTGGATGCAAGACGATTGTCTTCAGCTGACGTACATGTTCTCTGTTTTTTTTTTTTGTACCTTTTTTTTCCCTTGGGTATTGGTCTGTTTATTTATATATCAAAGGCACCCAAGCTTTTCCGGACGAGTATAATTTCCTATATTTATAAGATTATTACTATTATATATATATATATATATATATATATATATATATATATATATATATATATATATATGTATATATAATTATCAAAATATTACTTTTAGTAGATACTCATATTTGAGTAGATGTTCCTTTTATTTATTAAATGGTATATTTGTTTATTTTTGTCTAGTCTACAGGCCTTGATATTCAAGAAGACTTAAAGAAAAATATGCACCCTCTGGAAGGATACAAACCTGCATCTACCTTGGCAGGGGAAATTGTTGTTAGATTCGACGTGCTTATACCGACTCAGCCATGAAGGACATTTATCACATATTTTTCTTCAATAAGATTTCTGAAATATTCAAGTGAAAATAAACAAATTTATTATTTAATAATTAAACACAGTGTCTACTCAAATATGATTATCCACTAAAAATAACATTTAAGTGATAATATCTGCCAGATTATAAAATAAAAAATTCATTACTTCTTCAGAAATTGCTTTGTTTACATTTGTATACAAACTGAACAGATATGAATATTTTGAGGTATTTGTGATGAGAAGGATTTTGCTTAAAGACATTATTCAGCCTTACTAAATTGACAAATGTCCTTCATGACTGAGTCCATATAAGCACAGATATAACAATGGTTTCCGCTGTCAAGGGGAACACAAGATTGGATCCTGTCAGAGGGCACATATTTTTCTTTAATAAGATTTCTTGATTATTCAGGCCAGTAGACAATAATAAATATGCCATTTAATAAATAAACAAAGCATCTACTCAAATATAAGTATCCACTAAAAATAACATTGAAGTGATAATATATATTTATAGACACACACATATATATATATATATATATATATATATATATATATATATATATATATATATATATATATATATATATATTATGAATTTTTTTTTTTTTTTTTTTTTCCACCCCAAGCAAGATGGGAAGCCACTCGCATGTAAGGGGTTACAGAGACTTGGAGCAAGAGGAGTAATAAAAGAAAGGATGTTGAGAAGGTTAGGGGACAGATTGGGGGATAGATCAGGGCATCTGGAGACGTCGATTGACATTACATTTGAATAGTTGGAGATTATAGCTATCAAGAAAACAAGTAATGGGGAGGGAGTTCCACAGGTGAGAAGTGCGAGACAGTAGAAGAGACGGCTACATTTAACAGTTTTGACAGTGAAAGGGTGAGAGCGAGATGCCAGTCTAGTTGAATGCTTAAATTCATGAAGTCTGGGAACCAGCAAAAACAGCTCATTGGAACAATTAAAATGAAAGTATTTGTAAAAAAGACAGAGAGAGGCAACGGCACATTGGTGAGAGAGCGACTGCAGATGAGATGCCAGATCAGGGCCAATTATATTGCATATTGGTCTCTGGATCTTATCAAGAACCCCGAGTCAAACAGAAGGGGCTCCAGACCATATATGGCAGCAATACTCCATGCAAGGGCAAATGGTTGATTTGTAGATTTGAAGGATTGATTCCGGGGAGAAAAATTTCCTGGTGCAACACAGGGAGCCAACTTTCCTTGTGTCGGACAAAGCTAATTGACTCAATGTATTCATTATAGTATGGGATATAAATGGTATAGGATTTGTGAGTAGTATAATGGATATTGGTACAGAAAGTGAAATCTGCAAACTGAGTTCAAATTCTGGACTAGTCTGTTGCATTTACTTTTACACAAATACCCTTGGGAAAGACATGAATCCGTCTCTTGTCCCTCCTGCCAACAGTGCAGATTGGATTTTCTGGCCCTGTATGTCAACCAGCCTAGAAGAAAGAAAACTGAATTCAAAACCTGTTGGAAGAGGGACAGGCTTTGTTAGCCTATCTTGCCCTAGACACACCCATTGCCACTACAGCTGCACTACATGTGGTGCACCAACGACCCTCATTGGTTACAATATTTATGGTGAGGCTTATGATGATTTATTCTTGTTCTAAGGGCCGGAAGCATCTAGAAATAAAGGTTTAATTTTTAAAAAGGTCACAGTTCACAGTTGTTGTGTTATCCTGAACATACAGTAAAAATTTGTCATGAAACTCATAAATTCGTGTCGAAGGGAAAATACCACTGAAGAACAAAAAACCTGTCAGGAAGTTTGCAGATCAGATGTACCAGCATCCGTGGTTGGTTTGTTAAGTCAGGTCTATTTTGCTTGGAGGAGTTTTGTTTTAAAGACATCAAGTAACAATAAAATAAATGAAATGTTTTATTTCCCATCTTTAACAAATCAAAGACTGCATCATTCGTTTTCACAACAAAAAATAACAACAACAAAAAGAAAGAAATGACTAAAAGTGTAGAAAACATGTACGTGCGTTCTCTTTACATTTTTAAAAAGAATGAACAAAATAACCCGGATTCATGGATAGAAATATTTACTTCATTTTGAAATGAGGTAATGATTTTGATTCCAAGTTGTTAAATGTAAGGCTTGTAAGCACACAATGCTCTGCTGTCAGTAAAGAAACAAAGAATAGTCTATGGTCGGTACTTCTTTTTTTTTAATCATTCCTTTTTCTTTCCTTGCAATGCACCACATCTTGGGATAAAAAGTTCAATTTTGTTGAAAAATTTGGATAAATTAGCATTTTTTTTTTCAAATGGATAGTAAAATTAAAAAACCTAAAATTTAAAATAAACCATAAATAAATTTCAATGACAAAGCAACATTTTTTTTTTTTAACTATTTAGCTTTAATTTGCCAAATTAAGATCTGCACATTAACCTCTGCATTATTCAATATTCTCCTTTCCACTGCATTTTTTTTTCAAGGCCCCTCTACTGCACTTCTTAATTTCTGTCATGATCATTTTATGTTGCCATAGCAGAATATGACAACACAACTGTAAAATTCAAACATGCCATCATTCATTCATCTGAGTCACTTGCAGTGATAGGATAAAATGTTTATTTTGCAAACAAAATCACCTCCAGAATGTTAAAGGTTAATTATTTTTATAATTGTTTATTACTCTAAAATACAAATAATGTATTCATTCAAGAGTTGCAAATATTAAAAAGAAAAATTTGATGTTTCGACAATTTATTTGAAATGACAACACATTTAATTCCAACTGTAATAAGTCAAGTATTTCCTTTTCTTTTTAATTTATTTATTTATTTTGCTTCTTGTATGATCAAAAATGATTTAAATTTAAAAGCCAAAAAGAATTAACACACAAACTACATTATTCACTCAGTGTCGTATTTTTATTTGACTTTTCATTGATTTCAGTCTACTATTATATAGTAAATTTTGCCTTCACTTAGTCCCGTATAATTATAGCCTTGTACCTGACTAAGCTATGCTTAACTTCACTGTTGTACTGAGTGCGCCTTAAGAAAGAAATAAAGAAAGAAAACGGTGTTCGGTAAAAATCAAAGTGTCCCTTATTTTGCTAGCAGCAAGAAGATGATCTTCCGTCGCGGTAAACAACAGCCACTGATCGGTAATAAAAGTAATGGAACAATCCCAGTTACCTTGGCAACATGAACATTACAGCCGCATCGACATCTACTACAGTGACTGTGGCAGCAAGGCGACCAACTTGATGTCTTTCAGCCGACTGACAGTGTTGTGGCTTAAGTCACAATCAGTCATCACCACCCAACTTATTTTTTTTGATTATTCTTTTTTTTTCTTTTGGATGTTGGGGGTCGGTCGGTGTTATTGGTTTAATGCTCATCATCAGGGCTTGAGGTACAGAGAACACTCTTGGTCAAAGATGGCATTTTCAAAAAGCACTTCTTCTTCACCTTCTTCACTATCTTTTTCTTTCAGTGTGCTTAACTCTTTTATGAGATTCAAATGTGCATGGTGAAGATGGGGTTTGACGTTATTGTTACTGAAGCTCAGTGATAAGTCGAGGGTAGGTGTTTCCTGCTTCTTGACATATCATTTGTGTTAAAGGTCAAGTTGAGGTAGTGGAGAATTCGTTCGCCTCTGAAACACACACACACATACACACACACAGAGGCATAAAAAAAAGAAAACTACATTATTAAAAGCTAAAGTTAATTGTTTCACTTGTAAAGAATGGCAAACTGATGGAAGAATGAACAATTTGCAAACATTTTTTTCCAACTAGACGAATTAGATACCTATCGTAGAACTATTTAAATAAACTGGTCCCCTTGAAAAAAATAAGAATAACTTTTTCAGGAAATAAATTTTGGATAGCAGTATTCTTTACACAATTTGTCATGATACTTGTCAGAATAAAAAAAAAAATATTGATTTTTTTAATATATAATTTTAGAAGCAGGTGCTGTAAAAAAATCAATCACTGGCTTTTACAGATTTATTGGACTTAGCCATTATTTACAAATGTCAAGTTTTAAAGTGTGGTAACATCATTGATATATGCCTTTTTTTTTTTGGCAAACATAGTCCTTCATGCCTGCAAAGAGGCTAGCAAATAAAAAACACAGTGTCAAAAGTTTTTCCCATGACACTGCTTCTCTCTTAATTACCTTCACTCTCAGCAATGTTTATTGTTTTAAAAAGCAATTATTAAAACTGTAATAAAATCTACATGTGGAAAGTGAATTTATACTTTTCTTTTTTTGTTATTGAGAATTTAAATTGCATGTGACCTCCACATTTGATGGTGACCTCCACATTTGATGGTGACCTCCACATTTGATGGTGACCTCCACATTTGATGGTGACCTCCAGCGTCTTTGCTTGTCCTTTTCCACGTCATTCCTAACTAAAGTTATATAAATGTGGTGGGGTCCGCTACATCTGATCGACAATCCTTCACATTTTTATTGCTGACCCATCGTCCGTTTCGCACCTTGCAACATGATTGGTGACCACGATGTTTAGGAAACACCTCGTTACATACTAAACTATGTAAACCAACTATAACGAAATCTTTTTACCATTTTTTTTAAAAATCTAAACATGAAAGTGAGAATTGACAACAAAAATAATAAACATTATTTATTTATTAGATTTTATTTTTATATTTGCACTATTTATTTATTTATTAGATCGTTTATTGGAATGGTTGGCAAAACATTGGCTAATTGTCAATTGATTCAAAAATCAAATTTTAAAATTCTAATCATTGCTTTTTTAAAACAATAAACATTGTTTAAAAGTGAAAATGTCCATGTTTGCTTTTTCCCCCATTTAATTGTTTTTTAAAACTTTTTTCTTTTAACTTTAAAAAAAAAATTAAAAACAGTTTTCTGTATTGGGATTTTATCAGTAGCATATGCACAAATTATTTGAAGTTAATAATTATTTATCTTAAATGAAGAATTAACAGACTTTTATTAATTTATGTAAATTTTTGTTTTTATTAATAATGCGTATATACCCATTTGTTCTTTATTTAAAAGTAATCTTTTTGTACTCCTCCCCTAAAAACATCTAAGTCATTGGACTTTGTAAGTGTCAAAGATCGATTTGACACTGAACTGATATTATAAAAAAGACCCTACTTCTCTAAATCAATAAAAAAAATACTTTCCAATTCTGACAGGTATCACAAACTAAGGATGATTTAAATAAAGCTAGTGAAATATATACAAATTATTACCAAAAATTGTTTCCTAATTTTTATGAGTGTGTTACGGGGCCGATAAGGATGTCACCCCTCGCAAGCTTTTAGAAAAAGGGTGTGAACAGCCAAGACAATGAGGGGACAAAGGCAGAGGTTTAAAAATAATAAATGTCGATTTTATATATCCAAAATGTACAAGAGTGCACTGTCTGGAGAAATATGTCTGTATCATTGTCGGGTCCGGTATGACTGGTTTCCTTCAGGGGAAGTTGTTTCGGTTGTATCGGTGAAACGAGTGTGGAGTTGTCAGCGGCAGTAGCTGGTTGATTGATGACGCACGAAGATTCGTCGGGTTAGGACAAGTCCCTAAACAGGGCCAAGACAGTGTAGTGATACAACTTCCAGGACAGATCAACCGCAGAGGCGGTATCGCGCCAAAGTGTAGCACTTGACAAAGGTGAAATCCCTAAACAGGACCCAGTCAGAGTAGTGATACGACTTCCAGGGTAGATCAACCATGTAGGCAAGATCGCACTGAAATGTAGCACTTGATGAAGGCGACGTCCCTAAACATGTCCGAGTCAGAGTAGTGACATGACTTCTAGGGCGGATCAACCGCGGAGACGGAATCATGCCGAAGTGTAACACTTGACGAAGCTGAAGTCAGAGAGGCGATACGTCTTCCAGGGTGGATTGACCACGGAAATGGGATCACGCCGAAGAGTATCCCTCGACGAAACACCAGAAGCTCACAAAGGTAGTGTACTCCACTTTGATCCAGGCTGCTGGGCTGAGCAGCTTGGGTTTGGACAAAAAAAAAGGGGCTAATAATATGTGGAACGATTTATTCAAGTACTCCCTGCCTAGAGGGAGTAGAAAAACATGTTGTTCAATGTTTGGGATGCACTGCCTAATCCGATGCTCATGAGGTACGGTTTTGGACTGAACCATATTGGGCCAGTCATCCAGTTTTCTTAAATCTACGAGATCAGGGGTTGTGAAGGTCAAGGTCGTTTTTCTAAGGAGCAGCTAATGGCGGCTATGACAAGTGGACTACTTAATTTAGGATGGCAAGATAATCAAATTTCAAATCAAAATTGTTTGCCTATTCATTTTAGGTCTAGGGGTCATAAAAATGATTTCAATGAGCCACACATTTCACCTTCAGCATATGCCCTTTTCCTGTTATCAAGGGGTTGTTGCTAGATAGGGATCTTTTCTGTTAAATTCACCCCAATTAATCTAAAGTTACTTATCATAAACATTAATTCACCCCAAGAAATTATAAATTTTAAATCAAAATTTGTTTAGCTTGTCCCACAACAACTTCAACCCTCAGAATGAAAAATTACCAAAAATCAGGGAGGTATCCACATTTTGTAAGTGTCGATAATATTTGAGGTACTTACAAGGAAATTTTTACAATTTAAAAAAGAAGAAAATATCTGTTTTTGGCTTGTTTATAAGTAAATGTAGACCCCACACTTAGAAATAGTGCACCCAAGTCACCCACATTTGGGGCATACGCAAGTTTAACCCAACCAGAGTGCAATGGAAGGGCCTCACTCTAAGAGAATTTGGTATGAATTTTAGTAAATATAAATTCTTTTTATTTTGGGGTGAATTTAACAGAAACAATCCCTAGACAGAAAAGTAAATTAGCCCTTGTAACACATTTTCCTTTTTCAATTTAATTGTATGTATGCCATTTGTATGTGCACATGTATATTTTAGGATTCAGTGATAGACTTAAACTAAAATATTTCTACAAAATTAACATTTAAATAATTGAAAAAATAATTCAGTAAAATTTTATAATTGATAAAATAAATTGACTGATCTCAATAAATGGAAACACTGAAATTGAAATAATTTTTTTTTTTAAGACAATTCACCCCGAGCAAGGCAGGAGTGCCACTAGCATACAAGGGGGTTACAGAGGGTAGAGAACAAAAGTAGAGGCATATCTGGGGAGAGAATAAAAAGAAGGATGGGGGAAACAAAATCAAGGTATCAGAAAATGGCAAAGTGAGGTAATCCCACAAATAAGGAACTTGATGGACATTAAACTGTTAATAGGTTTTCCTTTTATTTTGTCCCCAATTTTGATTTCATTACTCAGCCCAGGACAGGGGCTATTCAGACTGTGTGGAAGGTGAATGTATTTTTCCAATGTCTTATTTCAAAGTCAATTTGTGTGTTTGTATGTGCATGCATGTACTTGTGTGTATATTAAAGGCCACAAGTAGATGTAAGCCACTCATGCACAATGCAGACATACGCATACACATTGCATACACGCACACACCCTACAACTTGCTATCTTTTGTAGCACTAAGTAATGCTTCTCCCCTTACTATCCCTGTTCTCCCATCCGTTTACACAAGCTTGTTAATTAGGTTGATCATGGCTCTCCACAACTTCCTATCCTTTGCAGCACTAAATAATGTTTCTCTCCTTACTATCCATCCCAGGTCTTGTTCTGTTATCAATTTACACTAGCTTGTTAGATCAATTAATTGCAGTTTTCTTCTTGTTTTCAGTATGTCCTGTGAGTATCAAATTCTCCAAGCCTTCTTCTCTCATTATGTGTCCCTGATATTTCAACTTTCTGATTTTGAGTATGTCCTTTTCATACCCATTTTCAACGGATGTATTAAGTTTTGTAATTGGAGAGGAATAAAAATAATTAAAATTTGGATATATACAAAAGCGTAAAGGCTGAAGAGAAATCAAAGAAAAGCACATGTAGAGGACCAAGATTTGATGAAATAGTGAAGTGTGCAGGTGGTGTAATTGGAAGAAGAAATCAGAGAGCGGAGTTCAAATTCCAGTCAGATTCATTACATTTACTTAGGCACAAATACTCTTGGAAAAGGTATGAATCCATCTCCTCCCTCCAGCTATGGGTTAAATAGTACAATTTTTACCTTGGAAAACAATTGTTATTCTCAAAAAAAATTGTTAATTGACTCGCAAAAAATAAAAATTGTTCTTCCAATCCAAAATATGTTTGGGCTTTAAATAACCCTCAAATTCTGTAAAAAGCAAATCAATCAACATTTGAGTTTTGCTTTCTTTTTTTTTTTAATGATTTGATTAACAAAAAGATGTTGATGTTTGCTGAGATTTGGTTTATGTGGAATAAAACATTAATAAATATTTCTTTTTTATTTGTTGATCAATATTTCTTGAATATTACTGCTTCATTTGGTCTGGTGCTCCTGCAGCTATGCATCTTGAGATTTTAATGGTAATTGTTCTGATGAGCTTTCCTCTTTGATACCTCAACTTTATGAATTTAAGTGTAGTACTAGATTGGCAGTTAGGTTTCATCATTTTACAGTTGAAATTGCTAGATACAACCATAAGTTCTATGCTAACAATGTTTTTCTCTCTCACTTCTTCCTTATGGCAGACATTGTTCTTCAAAACTTTAAATGCAACATCAGTCGTTATCATCTGTCTTCTTAATTCCAGTTCTTTTATTGTCATCTCTTCTTAATAATACTTTTTACAATTTCAGTTGATTTTAATTAATTAATTTCTGTTTCTTTCATGCTAATCTCCTTGTGGAATGCATGAGTTCCCCTAGCTATGGGTTAAATTTCTCTTGCAACGGATGTAGAAGAAGAAAAACTTTAAATTCAAACCATGTCTTTTCAGGTTTTATTTTATCTTTATTTTTAAGTATATGTATAGTTATGGCAGAGTTGACAATCACTTCATTCTGACTCCAGATAAATTGTGTTCCACCAACAAAACCATAGCCATGTCAAAGTTGAGTGAAAACAAAAGGTTGAAATTAAATTCAAAAGAAAAACAAGACAAAAGTTGTGCTTCCATAATTGTTGTAATAATTATTTTTAACAAATGATAAATATTTTCATCTTCGGAAACAAGATGGTGTGAAATGAAATGTATATTTCTTACTAAGCAAGAAATTATAGTCAATCACTGGAGAAAGGAAGTCACACAAACTTTGATAATGTATATGTGTTTGGGTAAGTTGCAATATAAATGTGGTTCTCTTTGACTTGATGACTTCTGTTTTTGGAGAGTGTGTTTATATGTGTGCGTGTCAGAGAGATGAATGAACAGACTCAACTTGGACTCTACTGGTGGACAGCATTCCTTATATAAAGGTTAGTCGAATAAATAAGTTCTTTTTTGGGGAGCTGTTCTGATTTGTCCATAAATCTAAGAATAGCATTTCTTTTCAAACTAAAGCAGCTTATCTGAATATTGTCAGCTGAATCCTTTGAAGTCCAAATTAGAAGCTTTTAATTCGAAAGAAGCTTTTCTTATTGACTCTAAAATAATTGTTTATTGGATTTTAATTTGGATTTGCCTCAAGCTACTACAAAGTCCTTATTTTTTTTTATATCTTAAACATTTGTTCCTTGCATAGGGGTTTGGACCAACGATTAGCAATAAAATATATTCAGTATATTAAATTTGGTACCTCTTTTGTCTCTGTATATGTGTGCATGTATGTTAAGTATGTGTGCATGATTGCTTGCATACAATGCCTGATTTACCTATAGGTTTAGCAGACTGAAGCCTAGGGCCTCAGAATCTAGGGAGATCTCTAGCCAAGGTGTATAATATTTTTGACATTGACTTAGGCCTTTTTACACATGCTGTTATAATGCATTGTGACTCTAAATAACTTTTCAGAAATTTTAAGCACCATCAGCATCCTCAGCTTTACTGAAATCATTTAATTTAACACTATTCCATTTTCCTCTACTCATGAGAATGCAGGATTTGGAGTGATAAGTGAGATAGCCTAGGGCCTCTCTTCATCTAAATTCAGCCCTGCTTGCATATGTGTACATATGTGTGTTTGCATGTGTAACTATGCATATTTGCATATCCATATAGTTAGCAACAGTCGTCCTTGATTTAGTACTTTATTTAAATTAGTAACACTTAGACTTTGATATTATTCTCTGGCAATAAAACAAAGCTGTTCAAAGATTTCATAGCACACTGTATACCATTTGTCTGTTATCAGTTTTTCTGAAAAGTGTAACTGGTTCTGCACAAGCCTTCACAACCATAAAAAAATAATTTGTGTGAGTATTCAAGCGGTTCATTTATAAACTGAATTTTTGGGTTGAAATCGAAAAATTGAAAATCATATTATTGTATTTTTCCGCCTTTTGGGCGCACTCTAAATTTAGCATATAATATGCTGAAAAATGAAAGATGTTTTCTAGAGCCTGCTTCAGATCTCACTAAAGAAAATTCGCAAGTTCAAAACTTAAATTTAGACTTGATCTTCACTTGGTAGGATATAGGGTCATTTTAAGTCTTACATTTTGAAAACATTTTGAAAACTATATGCCATAAAATATTTTGAAAACTATATGTCATAAAATATATCATATTTTCAACATTATTTGTAGATAATGCATGCACACACAGACATTGGGGCTTTCTCTACATCTGTCACAGGCCTGCCTGTGATTATCAAGACCAGTCAGGGTTTTTTGGGTTTTTTTTTTTCTGTAGTAAGTTTGGAAGGGGCATCAAGTTTCCAAACATTCAAATATTTTCATTAATCTCCCTAATCTTTAATTTTTGGCGGAAATATTTTAGATAATCTATTCTTCAACTTTCCTCCTATGTAAATTTCATTTTCTCAACTTTATTAAACTGTTGTTGTTGTAATTTCATATTATAGGTTATGGTGATACAGGAATTGTGATGAGTATAGATTAATAATAAAAGTAGACGAAAGAACAACTCATTGACTTAATGGGATAAGACATTCTTTTCTGTTGTATGTGTATAGATCAGCATCAGTAGTCTATGATGTCATAATTAAAGGACTTTTTCAATCACTTAAATGCAATAAAGCCACTAAGACGCAAGATATAATGGGTTAAATTGTTATGTTGTAATCATATATAGAAAAGCCAATTTTCTGAAGGTCACATGACAACCCATGGGTGATGATAGCCAGTTACTGATTATCTCCTGAGGGAGACAGATTTGATAGTCAGTGGTATTTAGAACATGTATCCTAAATAAGGAACACAAATTATATCATCTGGGTTGGCTGTGTCTATCCAGAAACATTACATTCATTTAATGATTGCAATGACTATGACTATCTTTATCCTTTCAAATACTACTTATACTTTTTTCATACATGCAATAATTTCTCTACGTAGGACAAATTGTGTATAACATATTGTTTCACATTTCTGTATATTTTAGTCTGCATATAAAATGTTTCTAAGCGTAATTCATATTTGAATTTTTCTTTGAGTCCTTCCTTGTATTGTGTTAAGGTATTAAACTGTTTAGATATCACATGTATACTAATGCCTAACATGCGAGTGAAGAAAAATCAGAATATTTTTTCTCTCTTCCAAACACCACATTAAAAGATAATAACAGAAAAATAATAAATTCATGTAATACTGTCAGCTATATTTGCTTGAGAAAAATAAGTGGAAAGTTTTATAATTTAAAGGAATTTGTTTCTGAGATGAACTCATTCTTAAATGCTTTGTTAATTTACCTGTATGATTTTTTATGTTTATCACAAACTTATTTCAGTCAAAAAGTAAAAGTGAATAACTGTTCCCAAAGTCATTAACAATTTTGTAAAAAGTTCTGTAGTGACTCCCCATAAAAATAAAATATAAAAAGAAAAAGAATTCAAATTAAAATAAGGCATTTGTGCTTTCCTTTAAAACCTCTCTCTCTAAACTTCTCTTTTTATACTTCTTTCAACTAACAAAAAGGCAACTGTCAAATAAAAAGAGAAAAGAGAAGAAGACAAGACTGAACCCGACCGAAAAACACCAGAAGTTTGCAACATCAGAAGCTACTTGTTTGTGGTTGAAAAATACCAAAAAGCAAGGAGGCTCCACGCATAACTTCCGTCATGAAAAAATGAATAAGAAAGGAACACCGGAAAATAAAATAATTTTCGCAAATCAAAAAAATTGTCACAATGAATCTTTTGATGTTAGCCAAAGCCAATGTTTGCACCAGAATCTTGGATCCTGATGAAAAGAGATATAAACTGAAACCTTTCAGCTAGAAGAAGAAAAGACAGCAAGAGTGATGAACAGATACACCACCGTGGAGAAACCAGCCATGTGTAATGCATACAGAAATAATTAAGAGGTCATCTGCTAATGATATTTCTGTCCTGGTTAGGGCCAAGAAAAACACAGTAGGTTGACACAGACCTATTTGTAATACTACTACCTATATCATGGTCTGACTTCAAAATTATCACTAATGAACAGTTTTCCAGACTGCTAGCAATATCCATGTATATATTATATTTGCATATACCTTCACTCCACATTTTATATCCTATGTTTCTGATAAACATCACCAAGAATATCCAACCTACCACTTCATCCACACTAGTGACCTCCCAACATGAACACAAATAACACAGTTCTATTATGTATGTAAAAAAACAAAGTATTAAAATGTGCGTGTGTGTCTGTATTTATAGTTTGTTCATTGGTTTTTATCATTTAAGAGAGATTCTAATTTTTCATTGTAGTCGTTGGTATCCATGATGACTACTTTGCCTCCTTTATTGGATGAGGTTATAATTATGTTTTTATTCATAGATAAGTTTTTTAATGTTAGTAAGTATCTTCTGGGCAGAATGAAGTGGGTGCAGAGGGTGTGAGCATCCATATTGGGAGGGGGCATCAAATCAAAGAGTTAAATAAAAAATTTATTTTATATTTAATTTGAATAAAGTGTTTATTTCATGTTTCATATATTTATACATATTTTAAATGTCTTTCTTTCTCACATTTCTCAGTATTAGGCCCTACAGCAATCCCCCCCACCCCACTTAAGTCTTAAAGGTATACAATCAAGGACTTGGCCCTGAGTATTGTCAAACATCACTGCTCCTGGATATATAATTTAAATGCCTTCTTTGAACTTAAATGTCAGTTCTATTTGAATGATAATTGTCTAAATACTCTAAAGTTAATCCAAATTAAAAGAAAAATTAATTTCCAAATATAAATAATCTTTTAGGCATTTTTAAAGCATTAGTACTTTTTTCATTGAGCCACCATTGTATAAGAAAAATGTATAACAAATTTAAAATTCTCTTTAAAATCCAATATTTGTCCTAGAGATGTTTGGTTTGGTTTGTTTTATGGCATATCAACCCCAATGGGTTATTTAACGCTGACAAAATTTTTATTGCTGGTAATATTTATTTTTTTTCAAAAATGTATTGCTAGTAATATTTTTTCCTTCAAAAATCTATTTCTGGTAATATTTTTTCTTCAAAAATGTATTACTGGTAATAATGTATT
The DNA here is from genome assembly GCA_903632075.3 of Acanthosepion pharaonis. NCBI lineage: Eukaryota > Metazoa > Mollusca > Cephalopoda > Sepiida > Sepiidae > Acanthosepion > Acanthosepion pharaonis. Next base: position 121,290 of record CAHIKZ030001104.1, on the reverse strand, counting down.
TTTTAAATTTTTTTTTTTTTAAGCATTTCACCCCAAGCAAGGTGGGAAGCCATTAACATGCAAGGGGTTACAGAGTATTTGGAGCGAGAACAGATAGGAGTGATAGAGGAAAGGATGAGGAGAAGGATAGTGGGTAGATCAAGGCATCTGGAAACATCAATTGACATTACATTTGAATAGTTGGAGATTATAGCTATCATGGAAACAGGAAAAGGAAAGGGAGTTCCACAGGCGAGAGGTGCGAGATATGAAGCTATTGGAGTAGAAGAGACAGCTACATTTAACAGTTTCAACAGTGAAAGGGTGAGGACGCTTGAATTCATGAAGTCTGGGAACCAGTGAAAGCAGTTTATCGGAGCAATTACCATGAAAGTATTTGTAAAAAAGACAGAGAGAGGTGACGGCACATCTGTGAGAGAGCGACTACAGACGAGATGCCAGATCAGGGAGAATTGCATTGCATATCCGTCTCTGGATCTTATCAAGAACCTTGAGGCAAACAGAAGGGGCACCGGACCATATATGGCAGCAATACTCCATGCAAGGGCAAATGGTTGATTTGTAGATTTGATTCAATTCCTGGGAGAAAAATTTCCTGGTGCAGCACAAGGAGCCAACTTTCCTTGCGGTGGACGAAGCAATTGACTCAATGTATCTGTTCCATCTTAGGTCAGCAGACAATGTGAGACCGAGCAGCTGCAGAGAAGTGCTCTCGAGAAGTTGAGCATCAGACATTCTAATGGTGGGCAGGGAAGGATCTCTGTGGTGATTAATAGAGAGCAGTTTTGTTTTGGAGGCGTTTAAGATAACCAGCCAATTCCTTCCCCAGTTCACAACCGATTGGAGGTCCTTTTTGAGACGCACGGCCAGGTTAGTTTTATCAGCGACACTAAATTTGTTTTTGGGGCAGGAGTAAATTGTAGTGTCATCCACATAGATGCCTACTTGGGAATATATGACATCAGGAAGATCATTGATGAAGATAAGGAACAGAATAGGGCCTAGGATGGAGCCTTGGGGAACACCTGTGTTCATGGGATAGGAACTGGAGGAGAATCCGTTGAGAACGACCTTCAATTCACGGTTTGACAGGAATGATTGTATTAAGTCAAACAATTGACCTGTAATACCATAACCCTGAAGTTTGTGAAGAAGGTCAGCATTCCAAACCCTATCAAATGCTTTGGAGATGTCTAGAGCCATGGCACGAGCTTCTCCATTATTTTGAAGAGCTTGGTAGACAATTTCAGTGATGGCTGTAAGCACATCAGCTGTAGATAAGGCAAAGCAGAAACCATATTGCTTGTCTGAGAGCAGATCATGGGATGTAAGGTGGTTAACCACTTCAGCGTTGATTAAAGCTTCGAAGACTTTGCCAAAGAGGGGTAGGAGACTGATAGGATGGTAATTAGAAGGGTCAGAGGGGTTGCCATTCTTAAAGACAGGAACAATCAATGAGGACTTCCAGCAGTCTGGAAAACAAGATTCCTTGAGGCAGTAGTTATATAATTTGGAGAAGGCAGGCGCCAGTTCAGGCACACATTTCTTCAAGACAATGGCTGGTAATAATTTTTTTACAAAGTATTTCTGGTATTAAAACCTATTTTTACAATTTCATAATGTTTTGACCCCAGTTTGGGGGTTAATTATTTGCCCATAGCTGGGACGCTAACAGGTGTTACCACCCGAGGTCAGGATGGACCTGGGGACACCAATAATTAAGAGGTGGTTCCACACTCCTCAAAAGCTCCTGATCAGAGGCCTTGCTGTTTTATGTAGTTTATCATCATACCCAGGATGGCCTAGAAATTCGTTTCAAAGTCTATTAGCAAACTTAAGAATTAACTGAATTTTCTAAAAGTAATGCTTACCTTTTACTTAAAACAGAATGAAAATAATGTTTTATTTCAAGTCACTAATCTGTAAAGTGAAAGGACAATGTAGAAAAACACTAATTCTCCACCTGTCTACCTAAGTCCAAAAAAATTGTGGGAAAAAGTAAAAATAAAACCTAAAGAAGTATGAAAGACCAGCAATACAATAATCAAGAATTTGTTATTTATGTTTAAAACTAATTCTTTTTAACCTTATATAACCAATAGTTCAAGGATATAATTTTTCATTTTATAAGCCTTTATTAACCTTACTATAATGAATAATTTTTTTTTCATACTGACTGAACAGGAAATATGAAATTAGATTAATATCATAATACTCTTCCAATACTGAATAGTAGTCAGTCAACATGAGATATCAAAATTATTTTCCATTTTGTACATCCATATCAAAAAATAATCTAACAATTGCTAAAAGGAAAAATTATAATAAAATTCTTTTGAAAAAGGTTTATACTCAAAAATGACATTAAATGTTACATTTTTTAAAATCTTCAAACATGTCTTTATTTAATAAAATAAAATCTTGAGACAAACAGTAATGGGAGTAATTTCAAAATTGCACTGAAACATTACAAGTAATTTTTCTTTGAATATTAAATTTAGATTTTTTCTGTCAAATCTGAAAGAAAATAATGTGTTTTGTTAAATTATGCAAACACTAATTCTTAAAAAATATTATTTTTTTGAGTTTTATTAAATTAATTTTGGCAAGACACAGGCCGAATTTTCTATATGCTCGCACTCAATATTGCATACAAAAACTTGCATTTCTACTATGGAATGCTTATTCACTTTTTTTATATATAAACTGAAGGGAAACAAAGTTCTTAATGTCTGTTACATATGTTCATTTTCTTGTTTGGTCCAAAAATTAAGCTAAGTATGTATAAGCATTATATTAATGATTGAGCCTTGCACAGACTTGGACTTACTTTATCATTGAAGTGTTTAAGCATAATTATAATTGAACACCAGAGTAGATCCTTCAAATCTACAAATCAACCATTCGCCCTTGCATGGAGTATTGCTGCCATATATGGTCTGGAGCCCCTTCTGTTTGTCTCAATGTCCTTGATAAAATTCAAAGACGGATATGCAATGTAATTGGCCCAGATCTGACATCTCATCTGTAGTCGCTCTCTCACAGACATGCCGTCACCTCCCTCTGTCTTTTTTACAAATAATTTCATGGTAACTGCTCTGATGAGCTGCTTTTGCTAGTTCCCAGACTTCATGAATTTAAGCATTCTACTAGGCTGGCATCTTGCTCTCACCCTTTCATTGTTGAAACTGTTAAATGTAGTCATCTCTTCTACTCCAATAGCTTCATGTCTCGCACTTCTCGCCTGTGGAACTCCCTCCCCATTTCTTGTTTCCCTGATAGCTATAATCTTCAACTATTCAAATGTAATGTCAATCGATGTTTCCAGATGCCTTGATCTGTCCCGTATCCTTCTCTTCATCCTTTCCTCTATCACTCCTATTTGCTCTTGCTCCAACTCTCTGTAATCCCTTGCATGCTAGTGGCTTCCCACCTTGCTTGGGGTGAAATGCTTAAAAAAAAACAATATGTTCATTTTCTTTTTCTTGGTTCAGAAGTATGTATAAGCATTGTATTAATGGTGGAACTGAAATCAGCCTTGCACTGAGTTGGGATGACCAAAGAAAAAGTAGATTTACTTTATAGGTGGAAGTTTTAGAAGACACAGGCAAACACCATGCGTTGAAAAGTGGAAAGAGAGAGTTGTCAAACCAAATAAACTAATGTGCTACGGCAGGACCACTCATTTTCCACATACTACTACATCTTGAAGCAAGGGATGAAAGAGAGTGAGGCAGAAAAATGCCTTTTTATAGACTTAACCAGTGCACCATTTAACAGTGTTTGACAAAGGCCAGTTCCTTTACTCTTAGCATTATAGAAAAATGTATTTGTTTTTCTTTTTTTTTGAATTATTCATTATTATTATTATATCATTATTATATTTTATTTTCCCACATCAGTGATGGAAAGTTTAATGCTAGAGATGTTGTAAACAAGACTCAGGTTACCAATCTTCCTCCATATACTGTGGATGTAAAGGTTATGAAGCTTGTGTTTCAGGTGATTTATTTGTTAGCTGTTTATACATTAAATTGTCTCAAGCTTTTGGCCCTGGAGTCAGAAAAGATGTTTTCACTAGCATTTTGCTGATCAATGCAGCCTTGTCATTAGTGAGATTTTTATCATGTTTGTGTCCTTCAGTGAATGTAAGGAGGTAATTGTGGATGTATTTGGGGAAAATATCTGTTGTGGTCATGAGTACTTTATAAGTGTTTTGGGGGATGACTTTCACAGCAATGCAATTAAGTAGGACATTTCATTTGTTTCTCAGCAAGTAACTTGATAATAGGAGTTTTTTTTTTATCTATAGACAAATAGAATGTTGTTGTTGTCTTTTTGAAATAGTTTCCATGTTCAAACAAGATGAATTGGGATCAAATACAGATCCAATATGGATCAGAATCCAACAGAATGAGAGACTAAAGAACAAATAAATCATGTGTGTGTGTGTACACACACACACACACATATATATATATATATATATATATATATATATATATATATATATATATATAGTTTTAAAAAACAACACATTAAATGCAATAGTTGCTCACCGCAACAAGACTGGCCACAATTTTGACCTAAGAAATGCTACTCAAACTAAAAGAGAAAATAATTCACTCAGGTGAAAATGCTTTAATTGCTAGTTTATCCACAATAAATTTGTGTCCAAGTTCTTACAACGTTTCACCATTCTTAGCAGATCTGAAATGGTTTACCAGTGTGATAAAAAAGTGCTCAATGTCATATGTATGAAACTGGCAGTCATGTTTGGTCACTTCCCACTTGAAATTTGACTTAAAAATACACACACACACACACACACATATATATATATATATATATATATATATATATAAATTTTCTTCCATTCCCAGTAAGCCTTTACATCTTATTGGCATTATTGACATCTTCTGTCTTCTTGAACCCTGTTCTTTTCTTGTCTTTTCTCCATACTAAAGTTTTCCCATTCTCTTTCATTCCCAGTAACCCTTGCGTCTTAGTGACATTATCACCTTGCTTGGGTGAAATGATTTTTAAAAAAAACTGAGGTGGAATATATTTGCCCACAAATCTGATGATTAAACACAAGTTGTGTCTGAAACTATACTCATGGCTGACTATTAGCTTAATACCATTTTATGGTTAATATTCAAGCTCTGACATTAGGCATGAAACACTTATATATAATCACTAAGTGAATTTGTATATTTTTCTGTTCGCAATATCTGTAAGTTATAAAGTTGCCCATGTAAAAAAGATCACTAAAGTTTTTGCCTTTGCAATTGTCGTATCAAGTGATGGTGTCTTTTTTCATTGCCTTGGCAGTTTATTTGAATAGCTAATACAAAGAAAGGGTCATTTTTATGAAATTTAGAAAAAACTAAAAAAAAAAGTGTTCAAGGACATAAGCATGTGAGCATAAGAGACTATGTGTGAAAAATTTAATAATATGAAAGAAGAAAAGAAATTTAATTCATTCATTATAAAAAGAAAAAAATGAAAAGAATATTTTTGCCATTGAGAAAAATCATTAACAAAATATAATTTGCTGATATGAAATATAATTCACTTAAAAGACAGACAGGTGTATTTGCTTCCTATTTCAGCAGAGCATATCTAAAAAGATAGTTTTAGTGTATTTAAGCATGTAATTCATTAGTACATTACAAAATCACTTTAGCTATAGCAGAAAACATTACTGTATATAAAAAACAAGCTAGCAGTACAGCTGAACATAAAACACTTCTTCTCCTTTGGCTATATGATAAACATATTTCACTATGGCCTAAATGTTTGCAAAATAGTGTTTTACCAGCCATATAATAAAGGTAAAAATCTGTGTCATGCTTTTTCAATTAAAGGGACACAACTCTCTAACTTTTAAATATCTCATCTTCTTCAAATGAGACTTGATCATCCAGAATTAGAATTGAATCCTCAGACTGCAAATTTAGATCTCTGTGAAATTGAAGAGAAAGTGATTAACTTAACTCAAAGAGCAATTTTGGTCTGCCAAATTGAAACAGAGAAACTGGACAAATCAGCAGAGAAATTTTGAGAGAAACAGGATGCAACATGGAAGAACTGTGGCAATGTGTTCAAAACAATCTGCCCCTGTGGAACCAAGACCAATAGTATCAGAAGGTCCTTGTTGACATCAGCAACAATAATAGAGAGATTTTCTTCTTGGATGCACCTGGAGCTACTGGTAAAACTTTTGTAACTAAACTTCTTTTATCTGCAGTGAGACTCCAAAGAAAAGTAGTTCTAGCAGTAGCATCATCTGGAATTGCTGTTACTCTCTTGCCTGAAAGATGTACAGCACACAGTACCTTCAAACTTCCATTGGATTTGAACTACAATAAAACCCCTATTTGCAACATCAAAAGAGTAAGCAACTTGACTAAGCTACTGGAGGAGACAAACTTCATTGTTTGGGATGAATGTACCATGGCACACAAGTTGAGCATTTGAGGCTCTGGACAAAACACTCAAAGACTTTAGACAGAATTCAAAAATCATGGGAGATATCACTGTTGATTTTGAATAAATATTGCCAGTCATTGCAAGAGTAACTCCAGCTGATGAAATCAATGATTTCCTGAAAAATTCTTACATCTGGTTTCATGTTCAAAGACTCAGCCTGAAAATAAACATAAGAGTTAGAATCACAGGTGACCTTGAAGCAGTCTCAAGTATCCAAAACTTGATTTATCCAAACATTAAACTAAATTTTATGGATTCAAACTGGCTTTGTGAGAGGGCCATATTAGTTCCCAAGAATAAAACTGTGGATAGTATCAACTGGAAACTTCACCAAGAAATTCCAAAGGAAAGTATAAAGTACTTTTCCATTGACACTGTAGTTGAACAAGAGCAGTAAGTAAATTATCCAATCGAATTTCCAAACTGGAATGCCATCACACAAGCTGGAACTAAAAGAAAATCTGGATCCTCCAAAGCTTTATAATAGAACAAGGTTAATTGTCAAGAAGATGCTTCCTCATCTCTTGGAAGCAGAGTTCCTTACTGGTCCAAGAAAGGAGGAAAGCATTTTAATTCCAAGAATGTCCTTAATTCTTCCAGATCTTCTTTTTGAGTTCAAAAGATGTCAGTTTCCAGTGAGAGTGAGCTATGCAATGTCAATCAATAAGTCTTAAGGACAATCATTGAAAGTAACTGGACCTCATCTGATGGAACCCTCTTTTCTCACGGCCAGCTCTTATATTAGTTGTTCAAGAGTTGGGAATGGAAACAAGTTATTTGTACTGACTCCAAATGAGAAAACCAAAAATGTTATTTATCATGCAACTTTGCAATAACTTCCAAACAGACAAATTATATCATTCTTTTGATGAAAAATTGTTTTTTGAAAAATATTGTTCATGTTCAATAAAATTTAATATGTACTTAATGCATGAAGCATCATTGTTGGGCCAAAAGGCCCAATCAAAACCCCGCCCCCTACAGGAGCTAACTTAAATGCCACCCTGTAGGGTGGCTTTTCAGCTAGTTACCAATATTTCCTTAATGTCTTTTTTCTTTGATTTTTTAGCTCATTAATTGTAGGAGTGTGTTGAAGCATATTTCAATTAAATGGATCAACCAGTACCGACAAACATCACCAGTAGTTACAATAATTCTTTAGTGTGACATCACTAGTAATAGTACTAATAGTGATATCTCCTAAACATCACAAAGTTAAGATGACAATTTTCCTTATTGTTAGACTGACTACAATTTTGAGTAACACTCATTTTAATAAAAAGACCTTCAGAATTCTTTTTTTTTCTTTGAAGTGTAAACCCTAAAGTCAGCTATTCTAATTAATATTTTAAGGAGATGCTCCACATTTTTGGTCTTGTAGTTTGTTAAGAGGAAATAAATCAAAAAAATTATTTTAAGGGTCAAAGTGACATAAAGAGAAAAATTCATTTGCTACATTTTTGTTAACAATTATTTAAAAATTCATTTTTTTTTAGCCGTTTTTATAATATTTAATTAAAGCTGCTAAGCAAATCTTGATTTTATTTTAAGAATAATTGCTGTTTTCTTAAGCTTCTTGGATTATGCACTTGCATATAACAGCACAAACCTCAAATTATTAAATTTGACAAACAAAATGCTGACTATCCAGCAAACTAAACAAAGATCTGAGACACTGACTCTTTACATATTTTACAAACAATGAAATGTAATCATGAAGTACATATATGTAAGGAATTAACATTTTCCAAATGCATTTGTTTACAATGAAATCTAATAATACTAATTGACTATACATGAGTATACATTATTAAATCAATCAAAGCACATACTGACTTCTAGGCAGTGTACTTTGAAATTAGCAATGTATTTTGTGATCTTTCATCAGTAGATGATCAAATTTTGTATACCATATAAAAATCAAGCAAATACTTATGAATGTTCAGTCAGCCATTTTTGACTCAATGAGTTTAAAGTAGAGGAAATAAATTCATTTAGTTCTGATGAATCAAACTTTGGCTCCACTGGTGGCAAAATTCAGACTACATTCAAAAGGTAAGAATCTGATGCTGATGCAGTTATATTTACAATATTTCTTTTGCATTTTTCAACAGTTTTATTGCATTCAATTTACACAGAAATTATCTTCACTTGCTGTAATATCAGCCACAGTAATTCTCTCTTACAAGAGCTTGCTTTCATGTATTAATAACACATTTATCCATAAAATGTTTAATGATTTAATTTACATACTGCCTTCTGATTATCTTTCTTAATGTTTATTCATGTTTATTATTAGTATTCTGATATGCAAGTTTTTTCCTAAAACCTTAGTAGACAAAAATCTACAAAGTACTGGCTTTTCTAAGTAAATTATAATGAACCAAGTAAATAGTAATAGTAATGAAAGACTAATGAAATCTAAATTTAGTTTTTTACTATTTAGTCTTGTAGTATTTCTTTACTGCTTTTACTATGATATAGTTTCATCACCATATTTGATTAACCAACAAGAAAACAGTGATACTGACCCAGAAATAAAGAAAGTGATTTATTAAAAGTAATTTTGATGTATATTTTGTGATGATCTTGAATACATCAGTGATATAGCGTACTGCTTATACTGACCAATTCTTTATCTAATATCTCTGGGTTGCCACTTATGGCTTTTGCTCGATGTTATAAGCAGCAGATGATCCCTTTCTTTATGATGTATGGATGGTGGGAGTTGAAATTGAGGTACTGTCTGGTGAATATTGGTTTGTGGTATATGGAAAGAAATATAAAGGAGAGATAGGCTGACCCCTTAAGATAAGGCATCAAGAACACCAGAAGGCTGAAACACGAGGGGAAGTGGAAAAATCAGACATGGCTGACCACATATAGAGAGAAAAGGGAAATCACCACCCTCTGTGGGATCAGGTTCATAGACAAAGAACATCATTGGAAAATTCATAAACTTAAGGAATCAGCACATATGCTAGGCCACAAAAATCTCCTGAGTCGACCAAGCATAGAAATGAATACAATATGGAAACCAGTAATAAGGAGTGTCAGAAAAAAGCAATAATATATACTAGCAGTTGCCTGGATGTACCTGGCTGCAATTGTATAACTGCATCACACTGTATAGAAATGTCTGCCTGTGTTCCCACTTGCATGCATCATCCATTGGTATACTAAGCCTCATCTTTTTTACGGGATGTTCTTTGTAAGTGTCTGATTGTTCTTCATAAAGGAATTCCATTGATAAAACCTTGTGTGGCCATTGCTTGGAGTTAAATTGTTTCAATGTTTTAGATATTCAGTAACTTCCTATGGCCATAATAACTTTCAAATAGTATGGCATTGTTCACAAACCTAATAATCAAATAAAAACAGGGATGAAGCATCAGAGCTTGATTCAACTGCAAGGGTAAATGAATGAATGCACCCCCCTCCTTATTTACATGGTTACTGTGAAGCTGGGGTTAATAAGAGGTTCTTTGGGAATTTTTCTTTTTTAATGCTTCAATAATACTTCTCAAACAATCTCTGCATCAAAGGTTGTTCGAAGGCCAATTTAGGATGGAATCATATAAAGAAACTATTGGCTAAATGGCAAAAGCTGATTTTGAACCTAATTTGTTGCAGATTTCATCCACTTAACTGAAATAATTTAAATCAAACATTCATGCAGGACAATTTGTGTGTCATATGTAATTTACATAGCAAATTTGGAAAGCATCTGATGAAAGACCAGGGAGTTATGGCCGAAAAACAGGCTTTTTGAACAGTTTTTTGTGGTTTTTCATTATACACAAGGAAGTGAGCAGGACTAAAACCACACTATCTCATTCCTTGCATGATGGCAAATTTTTGACATCATGTTTGAAGAAAATTGGATAAACAATAAGGAAGTTATTCAAGTTTTTATTTTAAGTAGTACAAAAAATCTAATTATTTTCAGTTTTTTGCAATTTTATGTGTGAAGCCAATGTTGCAGGAAAACTATGAAGTACTTGACATAAACCTCATAACATGAGCTATGTTTTGCATTAAGTGCAAAGAACATCAACTCATCAAGTAAAAATTTTGTTTACATGTAATTTTGCCAGGGTTTTTGCGAAAAGTCATACCCACCTTCAGTTTTATCGATTTTTCTACCAAACCTGTGGGCCCCAGAGATTGAAAAGTTGGTCTTGACCTATGTTGATAAATTTGCAATGTGTATACATTTTCATTGAAATCAGTTGAGAAAGGTGCACGTGTTTAAATAGCATAGACACATACACACATCTTCTGTTTTATAGATATAGATTAGATATGAAGTCTAATCTTCCCTACTTATTAATTAGATGTTCAGCTGTTATGATAACAAGAGGCATTACTCAATATGAATGAATTAAATATACGTCATAACAGGTTCTAATAAGTCTATCTTTATTAGATGCTTTTCCAGATGTAATCATTTTGGTTATTCGACTCCCAACATTTCCACATTTGTACTCTCCTATCTTCTTCACTGGAAAATAAGATGACTGAAAGAATCACTGCCCATGTTAGTTTTTGATAACCTCCTCAGTAGACCTAGCATAAAGATGAACACTATTTGAGAGTCTTTGATTAAGAAAGAAACAACATTCAAAAATTCCATCATCTGAATATAGACATTAAGTTTAAGATTCCTAAATTGACCCAATGGATTGTCCAAGAAACCCATAGTGGATTAAAGGGATGGTTAAAATATAGCTAGTTCCATGGCAACTGTGAGGTCAATCCCCGGATCAGGTTGTGTAGAAAAGTGATATAGTTTGATTCAGTAGAATTAAATAAGTGGCACAAAGGCAAATAGACTGGAGAATATTTACTGATACAATTTATCTCCCCTAAGCATGGGAAATCAAATGAGAACAAGCAAAACCACAGGCTTCCGTTAAAAAATTCTGAGAAGGTAAACAGACACCTGAAGAAGGCTGGAGAGTGCAACGGTCAAAAGTTTGTGATTATAACAATCTAAATGACCATAATATTCTAAATAGAAATGATTATGATTATCAAAATCCATTCTAATGAAATATAATCTAAATCAACTCTTGGGTTGGGTTTGGTGGAAGAAATAGACAAGTGAGAAAAAGGCAAAATAGAATAGATTAAATTCATTCATATGAGTTGTCTCCCCTGAGCATGGGAAGCTTAATGAGATCAAACCCCCAATACATGGATTAAATAAATGATTCAGTTCAAGATTCTGTGAAGGTTATCGAGTACCATGTGAGACACCTGAAATGTTATAAATATAACAATCAAGAAAAGTATACTAATTCAAATGAGAAAGGTATATAATAATGATAACAACTCATCTAAAAAATCTCATTAGTAAGTAGGAATGATCAGGTTGCTTATACATTTATTTTTATTTGTTTTGTGTTTGCCTTCTTAGCATGTTTATACTTTTAATGATTTAAAAAGCAGAATTCTTTCTTAGATGTGATAATAGAATAAATTATAGATAAAAGTCATATATCAATCATGGAGAAAATATAATCAATGTAATTGCAGAATTTATGCAAATATCATTTTTTGATGAGTAATTTGATTTTATTGATTTACTTTTTTATGGCTTAGCAACTTTTTTCAGGTTATTTAAAGCCAGAAAATACTTGTAGATTTTAAGAATTCTAAGGAGATAATAATTTTTACTGATAAAATTTTTACTAATTAACCCATAGCTGGGGAGAGAAGAGGTGAATTCATATCTTCCCAAGAGGATTTACATGTAAGGGAATATAATGAACCCAACTGGAATTGGAACTTGGCTCTCCATTTTCCAGTTCTGAGCCATTATCCATTACACCACCCGCACATCATAGCTTATGGTACCTGTTGTTCCCAAGTGGCCACCCATCTAGGTACTGACCTGGCTTGATGTTGCTTAACTTTGGTGATTGTATGAGAACCAGTTTTCCAACATGATATGGCCATAAGCTCTTTTTTTCTATTTTGATGAGTAAAAAAGAAATAGCAGCAAAAAATGAAAATATTTTTGTTCCTTCATTTTCTTCTCTTTTCTCTTTCTAAAATTCCTTTAAGACATTTTTTTTTCTGTGTCACTGAGGAGTTGTGGGGAGGGGCCTTGTTCTGGCTTATGTTACATTTTTTTTTCCATCAGTTTCTTCTCAACCTGTGCAATCAGCAATCATCATTTTGAAACAAATAGATTTTATGTGTTAAATTTTATGGGGATAAATAACACATGGTTTTTCCTGAAAGATTTTGTTTCAAAACTCAAATAAATATTTATCTTGTCTTCTTTTTTTTTTTTTTCTCTCTGCCTTTTTTGCTTATTTTTCTCTTTTTGTCTGCATTATTTCTTTTCTCTCTCTTTTTTCTTTTTTCCTTTGTTACCTTTCTTTTTTCCTTCATTTTTCTCTCACCCTATGATCTTTTCCTTCCTCTCACTTTTGCTTTCTATCCTTCTCTTTTTTTACTCCCCCACCTGTATCCTACAAAATGATTGATTGCATCTGTCTGCTACAAAACCAATTCTTTAAGTTACAGGAATTTGATTAGAACCAAATTCACTTGAATCACAGCCAAAATGTAATTGATTGCAGTGATCAGTTAAAAACTTGTATATATTTTGCTTCTTAATGCATAAATAAAACAACTTACATCAAAGCCATTGCACCCCCCACCCCACTAAAGCCACTGGCAACCATCACCACCACCCCCAAAAAAATTTAATTGATTTGGTTACATTCAACTGTTTTGTGAATGTTATAATGTCTATTTATAAGAATGGTCAAGTCTGCATGAGAAAAGTAGATATTACATCTTGCGTGTTGCTTGATGATGTATGGAGAACAGATAGGATAAAATAGAAATCATCACAATTACTGGTAGTTGTGAATAACCAAAGTAATATTCATTTAAAAATTTTAAAGGGCAAGCTTCAAGAAGTAAATATAAATTTCTAGAAATTTGGTTCTGGTTTTGTTTTCAAGTTTTCACTGGTTTAGTGGTTTTCTGGTCATCAGTGGTTCTGTGTTTATTAGGTTTTTACTTGTTTTGTGGTTTTCTGGTCATCAGTGGTTCTGTGTTTATTAGGTCTCTACTTGTTTTGTGGTTTTCTGGTCATCAGTGGTTCTGTGTTTATTAGGTCTTTACTTGTTTTGTGGTTTTCTGGTCATCAGTGGTTCTGTGTTTATTAGGTCTCTACTTGTTTTGTGGTTTTTTTGGTCATCAGTGGTTCTGTGTTTATTAGGTTTTTACTTGTTTTGTGGTTTTCTGGTCATCAGTGGTTCTGTGTTTATTAGGTCTCTACTTGTTTTGTGCTATTCTGGTCATCAGTGGTTCTGTGTTTATTAGGTTTTTACTTGTTTTGTGGTTTTCTGGTCATCAGTGGTTCTGTGTTTATTAGGTCTCTACTTGTTTTGTGCTATTCTGGTCATCAGTGGTTCTGTGTTTATTAGGTTTTTACTTGTTTTGTTGTTTTCTGGTCATCAGTGGTTCTGTGTTTATTAGGTCTCTACTTGTTTTGTGGTTTTCTGGTCATCAGTGGTTCTGTGTTTATTAGGTCTTTACTTGTTTTGTGGTTTTCTGGTCATCAGTGGTTCTGTGTTTATTAGGTTTTTACTTGTTTTGTTGTTTTCTGGTCATCAGTGGTTCTGTGTTTATTAGGTCTTTACTTGTTTTGTGGTTTTCTGGTCATCAGTGGTTCTGTGTTTATTAGGTTTTTACTTGTTTTGTGGTTTTCTGGTCATCAGTGGTTCTGTGTTTACATTGTGGAGTGATTTCGTAGTGGAGGCTAGTATTTGTACTAAGTCGGTCCTAAAATAGGTTTAACGTACAAAATGTTAGGAACTTGATATAATAGGGATAACGCAGGTAATCTAGTTGTGGTTGCTGATACTTTAGTATTCGACTAACTGTCGTCCAATATCAACTGACTGACTGACTCCCTCGTTACTCTTACTACTCCTACTTATTATAGGTGAGAGAGTCTATTAACTATAGAATAGGTGTGTTCCACCATAACACCCCCACCTAAAACTTTACTCCGTAGGAGTAAACAGTTTTATTTCTTTATTTTTTACAGGAAATATGAAGAAAAAACAAAAAAAAAACTTTATTATTTTAGCAACATTGTAGCGTATCTCTTACATTTTGGATCCACTTTTAAATGATCAGTTGCCTTTCTTTTTCTCCTGGATCGGCCTACCTCAGGTAAAATTGTTGCAGGCATATCAAAAGTCACCTCCATCGGCGTTTCTTCTGCAGGACCGCTGTCAACCACGTCTGAAGAACGTCGTCTGATCTGGTTACTGCACGTGAATTTTTTGCCTTTCACCAAGTACATCATATTGCCAATCCGCCTTTCTGTTTTTTGGTACTTCCATAGTGTTACCAGAAACAACCTTCCATTTTGAGCTTCTTAAGGCTGGAGTCACAGTTTCTGTAGGTTCTTCTTGTGGTTCTATTTGTTCAGCCTCTAGTTTTCCTTTTGTTGATCTTGTGCTTCTTAACGTTTTCTGTGGTGACTTCAGTTGACTTAGATCATTTAATAATACTGCATGTCCTTGGCTGCCGGTAACTCGATCCCCAGTTTTTCTCGGTGTCAGCTTCATCTTTACTTTCTGGAGCTTTTTTTCCACGTATATCGTCACTGTTACCCATTCACTATACTCAACTTTTTTAAATACACCGGTTTTCTCTAATCTGTCCAATTCTTTATCTATCTGTTCAATTGAGGCAAACGGCACATTCCTTTTCTTTTTGAATACTGCCTGAGCATTTTCTTTTAGCTGGAATTTTGCCTCCATCTTGGTACACGTTCCCATCCCTGGAGAAAAAAACAGTAGGAAATGTTTCCTTAAGTTTCTTTACTAATTTTTGGGCTTCAGAGTTTAAACTTTCTACCTTGTAACAGAAAGAATTTATTGATCCCATAATTGGAATTCTTCGTACCAAGTAAGTTTGTGGTATTTTCTATGACAAAGAGTTTAGCTTTTCGTGTTTTTTTTTTAACATGACGTTTGTAACAAATTCTCCAATAAATTGTATTTTTTCTCCCATCACTGACCTCGCGATTTTCTTTGTCTTCATTAAAGTTGGCTTCCTCAACTTCTTCCACGTATGCAAATTTATGATAGATAGGTTGGAACCAGTGTCGAGTTGCATTTTTATTTTTTTATTACTTATTTCGACGGTAACAAATTTTCTGGTTATTCTATCGTTCACCTCGTTTGACTTTAATTTTCTTATTTTATTGTCTTTATTTTTTGACCTGCAGTGCGAGCTTTTATGACACACTCTTTTACAGCTGAAACATTTTTTATTCCTAAAATTGCAATATCTGTACCAGTCAAGTTCACCGCAAGCAAAACATGGCTTCGGGAGTTTTTGTTTATTTTTCTCTGGTATTTCACTTTTTGCTTGATAATCCGCAATTTTAGAATTCTTTTTGGTAGACTGACTTTCTTTTTTGTAGTGTATTTTCCTTACATGCGAAACACCAGACTGTTCTATCTTCTTTGAATCTTTCTTTACGCTAACATATCTTGTGCAGTCTTCTGCCAACTTCTGTACTGTAACATTTGGATTGCTTTCCAATTTAGCCAGTACTAATTTTCTCAACTCTGCGTCTCTGAACAAACACCAAGCACTTAACATTGTCTGCGCTTAACTCTGTCAGCTTGAATTCTTCACAATGCTTATTCACATTGGCTGCGTATGTTATATAGTCTTGTTTGTCATCTTTCATCAGATTCAAACATTTCCACCTCTTGTGAAACAAAGATGTCTTTTTACTAAATAATTCACTTAATATATTTACTGCTTTGGTAAATGTCAACTCGCTAGTTTTTTTCGGTAAAATGTAGTTTACCAATTTGTTATGCTCAGCAGTTCCTAATT
The DNA here is from genome assembly GCA_903632075.3 of Acanthosepion pharaonis. NCBI lineage: Eukaryota > Metazoa > Mollusca > Cephalopoda > Sepiida > Sepiidae > Acanthosepion > Acanthosepion pharaonis. Next base: position 104,898 of record CAHIKZ030001104.1, on the reverse strand, counting down.
TGCTTAAAAGAAGCCTAACCTTCTTTCCTTCAGACCATGAGTGGCAGTCCTCGTTATACACGTCCGTATATTTTTTATAATACTCCTCAAAAGTTATCTCTTCATCTGGACTGTACGTGAATATTTCAATTGAATTCCATATTGTATTCTCTGGGAAAAAATCATTTTGTAGATTTTTCTCTTTCCTCTTCTCAGTTATTTCCAGAATTTTGTTTTGAAACTCCCTATGCTTCTGTTCCATTTTTTGTTGGAATTGCATTTGTCTATTGAAATACCATCAAATTAATTAAGCATGAAAATAACAAAAAATGAGAAAATTCACAGTCAATTGCTGAAACCTCCTGATGAGTGGACCAAACTATTATGAAAATGTTTGTCCATGAAACTCCAAGAGTTGAGATACTGAATATTTATACTTCAAATACGAAACTGAGCAACTATGGACTTTGAAGAAAAATATTTTAATGAGGAAGTAAGACAGAAAAAAAGAAGCCTTGCTGAACTGTGATGCTCTTTGTAGCAGAAGCATGTTGGATTAAACAGTAGTTTCTCTGACAAATGGGTCGGGGTAAGTTTGATACCTGCTGGAGATTGCATTTTGTTTATTAATATTTCTCAAATACACAGACCAGTAAATACACACTGTAAAAATAAAAATGGGGTGTCTATTTCAAATATGAGTATCCACTATAATATTTGAAGTAATAATATATATGTATGTATGTATATATATATATATATATATATATATATATATATATATATATATATATATATTTTTACTTCGTTAATAAAAACACTGACTAATAAAAAAAAAAAAAAAAAAATATATATATAACATAAATAAAAATAAAAAATAAATAAAAAACAAGCAAAATAATTTAACCCAAATAAATAAATAAACAAATAAATGACTTTCAGTAAAATAACTGCCAAAATAAACTACCCACAATGCACCACTGACCTGTATATATAAATAGCCAAGAAAAATAACAGCACTCATGGCCTGATGATTGCATCTTGCATGAAACAGCCTGTCGCCTCTAAGTGTTGACTTCTATGTTCACTTTTATATTTATACACACTCTATCTCTGATATTGAGCACTTTACCCCATGAATATAGCGCCTTAAAACTATATATATATATATATATATATATATATATATATATATATATATATATATGTATGTATAAGAGAGTACCCTAAAATTTTTGGCCAGATCCCCTTTCCTAAAATTTAACCATGGGCTTCTTGATTAAACTTAGAACTTTCAGTATCCCCTTTAATATACACCATGACAGTCTAAGAGTTAGTTATCTGGAATCCTATGTCTTGTCTATATATGGGTGAGCAGGAGGGAATAGGTTTGGGTTGAGACTAGATGATGCCCTAAATATTGGAAGATGATACTCCAAAAATTGAGAGCTCTGCAGTATGCAGCAATTTTGACAGTATAACTCCCAGAGAAACATGCCTTATTGGATTAGTGTTTCCTTTGTAATAAATATCAGCTATAGCTGCTTGGAAAGACTTGGCATATGAAAACTCCTCCCACAAGGCCCGGCACACCTTAGTGATGTCTTCCATGATGGCAAGTGCTGCACCTGCGCAGAATGCCACCCACACACCGAGAAGTGCACAAAGATACACTCCACCCACACAGAATCAGTCAGCCTGAAGGATTCAATTCATTGAAGTCATTAAAGCCATGATAAGCTGCTTACAGCAGGAGAATGGTTCACACAAACATTTGAGCCAAGGATATAAACAGCCTTGCTTCTCTTCTCAATATGTAAGTAAAATAACATTTCACAGCTGCAGTAAATTCAGGTACATGTGTTTACTTAAATGTGAGGAGTAAGGTACACATTTTAAGGTACATATTGAAATAGCATTTTGCTTTTGACGTAATTGATTTAAGGTGATAAGTGAAGGTTGTTTGCTCAACAGGAGGTTGTTTTTGTGTTGTTATGTAAGATTAGTAAGAATAGAAAGAGGTTTAAGAAAGCCTGAGACAAATTTTGGTAGAAGGAGTTTTGATATGGAAGCAAAATAAGGGTAATGTCATTGAAGATCTCCACAGGGAAATTTTTTTATTTTTTCCTTTCAAATTGTTAACCACTAAAGAGAAAATTGTCAGAACTGTTATTATCAATTATGAATGGATATCATAATATGTGTACTTGTGTGTGTATTTAAATGTGTAAACAATATATATATATATATATATATATATATATATATATATATATATATATATACACACACACAGACACATTTTGTTAACGTCAACTGAAAAGATTTGACTATTATTTCCAAATGAGATGCTGTACATTTGGATTGAAATGATAAATAAATTGTCTATATTTCATGTTTTTTCCTGTTTTGTTCAAGTACTTTTGACTATCTCAGTCTTTATCAAGAATTGGGTGTTGTTAGTATGGTAAACAATGCCTGAATTTAGTCAAAAAAAATGTTGCTTATAGTGTTTTAGTTCACTGGAATTAATGCCAAAATTTGCCAAACATATTTTGATAAACAAGCAAATAATTCACAATTCTTTATACTGCCTGTAATGAGTGTAGAAAATACTCAAATACATAAAAACAAACTTTGGAAAATTTACCATTTTAATTCTAACATAAAACAACTTTGTTGGAAGTTGGAACTAATAAATAAAAAGTTGGACAGACATAACTTTTCAGTATTGTTCAAATTTGCCATATTCATGATCTGAGCTAGACACATTTTTTTGGTGAATTTTTTATGGCGACTACAGAAATAATCATCTTGGTTTTGTTTGGAGTCAGACCACCTCACTTGGATGGGATAAGGTGGAAGTTAATTTCTCTTTTAACTTTTTTTTTCAGTGTAGGTTATCTATCAAGAATAAAAATTCTTATTTGAAAAAAAATATACACATCTATATATATATATATATATATATATATATATATATATATATATATATAAGTGGACACTGAGATCAACATTGAGTAATGACAGTCTGTTTCATGCTTGAATGCACTCTTCAAGCCATATATATAGGTCACTAAGATGTCAAAAAAAAAAAGACCCCCCCACACACACACACACTTTTTTGTACATAAAACACAAAAGAGAGTATGAATCTGCAAATTCAATGATAATCTTTTTTTCATCCTAAATTTCTTTAAAAGGATGATGCCTTGGTGGGTCACTGTGTTATTAATATAAGTGCATTTTGCACCTGCTTTTAATAAAAAAAATAAATATAAAGTGATTTTTTGCATATAAAAATGAAGGTACTATAAATCTGCAAGAGAGCAAATTCAATAATAATCTCCTAGTTTTAAATATAATCTTACTTAAATTTAATATAAATTATCTAAATATGACTTATTTTTAATTTTTTAAATATATCTTATTTTTAAGTATAATTTACAATTTGTCTTTGGAAGAGTATTTTTGAAGTAGGAACCTAACCTTATATATATAAATTTTTTTATAAAACTCCTTTTTCAGTCATCTTTTAGTTTCAAATTAACAGTTCATTCTTCATATAACCCCAATTTAATGTCATAAGGTTAATATCTGGGTTTAATTTTATAAAACCTCTTCCCCTTAAGACTCATACATTCCACCCTTCCCTGACCACCATCTCATGCATTTCCTCTGACTGAAACATTAAAATGGGTAAATTCTGTATTAATTTTTCAACAGCTGTCACACTTAAATTTCTAATTCCAACACAAACTCAGTCTATACACCAGGGTTGAATAAGTTTTTGTCAGTTGAAATAGATATACCCCCCACCACCATATGAGGTAATTTTGGATTTTGTTGTGTAATACTCCCATCTCTTCTACTCTAATAGCTTCATGTCTCGCACCTCTCGCCTGTGGAACTCCTTTCCCTATTCCTGTTTCCCTGTGGGCTATAATCTCCAGCTATTCAAGTGTAATGTCAATCGACATCTCCAGTTGCCTTGATCTATCCACTACCCTCATCCTTTCTTCTATCACTCCTATCTGATCTTGCTTTAAACTTTCTGTAACCCCTTGCGTCCTAGTGGCTTCCCGCCTTGCTTGGGGTGAAATGCTTAAAAAAAACAAAAATAATAATAATAAATACATTGAGCACTTTTTAATATTCTATATTACTAGGATCCACTTGGATTATATATCAATGGATTTACTACTTTAACTATATATATATATATATATATGATCATCCACAGACTGTTTCACTGTATCACAGCTCATCAGTCTGGACAGACATCTGATTGCTTCAAGCCGGGATTGAAACTTGACCAATTTGACATCAGTCAGAGACTCTTACCTCTAGGCTAAACAACGGGAATTTTTAATGCATTATATATGCGATATATAAATGCCATTACGGGTGATGCGTTAAAGCAGCAGCAGCCATTAAAATTACCTTTTCTCCATAGTGCTCAATAGGTGAACGAGGGCATATATATATATATATATATATATATATATATATATATATATATATATATATATATATACAATGTGAGTAAAAGGTTTGTCATTTATCTGATTGATGTTATCTTCAGCATCTCAAGTCCAGAGTTTCAGAGACAGACCTATTCATCCGCTTTTCTATTTGAAGAATAAATGGATACGTCTATTTCAAACATGGGTTCCCACTAAAAATAATGTTTAAAATAATAAAAATGTTTGATTAAAAACAAATTCATTAATTCTTTAAACATTCTTTTGTTTGCATTTTAAATACAAAACTGAGCAGATATGGACTCTTGGGAAAAGTTGAACAGGGAGGGGGGAGTGTACATACCTTAAAAGGGCAAATAAAACATTGATGAGTAGTCTAAAGCATGCCACATCAGATGATGGTTTCTCCTATAAAGGGGTTCTGACCTTGCTGGGGAGCACATTTTCTTTAAGTTTTCTCAAGTATCCAGACCAATAGATGCAATACACATAGTTTAAAATAAAAAATAAAAAAAACATGGTGTTTATTTCAAACACAGATATCCATTAAAAATTATGTTTGAAGTAACAAAAAAAAATAAAAATATATATATATATATATATATATAAAAGGACATTCCAAAAGTAATGCCTCCTGTCTGTTTCCATAGTAACTATAACAGATACAGAGAGTGTACTACCACTATTGGATAGAGAACATTCTCAACTACAAAATATTATTTTTATACATGGTCACCATCATTAGCTATGAATTTTTTAGCTGTTTTTCATTTCATGAGTTGATGGGCTTCCTTTGGACACAGCTTGCCACACATATTGTTGTCACCACATCCACTGTCTGGTCTCTGTAAACGTTCAGCAAATGTTGATGAATATCAGTGGGGGCAATTTTGTTTGCATGGAAGGATTCAATGACAAAGCGCTTCTTTTCTTCTCTTTCACATCAACAGCCAAAGAAAATGGCGTCTCTTTGTAATAAGGCAAAAAAACAACATATGGGCTATTGCAGTGGCATAGTTAGCATTTGTGCCACCCGAGGCAGATGTAGAATTTACTGCCCCTCTAAAAAACATTCCAAAAACGGGCAACATCAACAAAATATTTAAGAAATTGCAATTAGAAATATTTATTTTGTTTTGATTGAAGACAAAAAGCAATAATAACAACAGACAGCAAAATGAGTAGATGGAAAAATGTATTTTAAAAATAATTAGAAAAAATTTTTTATTAGTAAACAATATTTTATAAGTACTATGAGAAAAAAATCCCCTCACAGTAAGTGATTCATTGTGTGACTGTCAAAGTAAATGTTAAGCATAAAGTGAGTTTAGTTAATAATGGCACAAATAAAAGAATAGGAAAAAAATGGCACAACTTATTTTACATGCTACTTCATTATACTAATTCACACTCAATCCCCCCCCACTTCACTGGGGTGAACAGCACCCTTACCCCATTCTAGGTCCACCAATGGAATATTGGCAGAATGGCTTAAGTCTCTCTTGTTTGCCTCTGATGACATGGGCCAACATAATAAAATAGTAAGCATTGTTTTCAGATTGACTATCTCACACACACACACACACACACACACACACACACACATATATATATATATATATATATATATATATATATATAACTTTAAGCTCTGCTTCTGTATTGAGCACTGTTTTTTTTTAAATAAAAACAAAAATACTAAAGAGCTTTGGATCATCAGTCTAACTGTTCTTTCCTATTACATCAATACACACAGAGACACACAGACACACGTGCACATGCACACACACACACACACACACACACATATACATATTATTTTTATTATAAGAGATTATAATAAAAACATGTTGAAATCGCTAGACAAAAGCTTTCATAGTTTCAATACTTTGATTGTACTTCTTCAGGCAATGGTAAGTAATTGGTCATTTAAGAAAATTACTTACCATTGCCTGAAGAAGTAAAATCAAAGTATTGAAGCATGAAAACTCTTGTGTAGTGATTTCAAAATGTTTTTATTATAATCTCCCATAATAAAAATAATTATAATAATATATTGCTGTACTTTGTATTGAGCACTTTTTTAAAAGTAAATGCTTCAAACTGTGAAATTTTATTCCATCTGCTCTTTTTCTCATTTGGATATATATATATATATATATATATATATATATATATATATATAGTCATCCACAGACAGACTGTTTTGCTGTATCACATCTCAACAGTGTAGCTAGACATCTGGTTGCCTCTAGCTAGGATCGAAACCCAACTGAATTGGCACAAGTCGGGGATTCTACCACTAAGCCATTGGCGCACAGCAGGGATGAATGTTAATTTGAGCGTATTTATTTTTAGATAATCACACAGTGACTGAGAGAAGTACATATATATATATATATATGTGGCGATGGTAAATTGTCATTATTTTATATTTTTAATTTTGTGCATACATGTTTGTTTTTGATTTTGTTGACTGCAGAGTATAGTAGGGTTATTTGGACACTGTCTATGAGAGAGAAAAAAAGAGCCCCATGATACAATTCACTCAGCCAGAAATGTGAAAATGACATGCTATACTGCTTGGCATTTGCACCAGAAACTCCAATATAAACATTTCGGTGTGTTTAACTGTGAATCTGAGGACAGTGCAGTGGATTCAGAAAGAGTTGGATGAGTCTAATAGTGATTACAAAGGTATGGCAGCTTGAAAAACTCTGAGTTCTGATAAGAAAAGAACTACCAAATTTGTTGGTGAGATCCAGACTATGATTGAAAATGATCCCTCCAAATCAGTCAAGTCCATAACCAGGGAGGTAGTTCTGCCCTGGTTCAAGAGGGTGACTGCTGGAAGGCACTATATCTGGAAACAAGACTCTGCACCATGCCACACAAGCAGGAGAACCCAGTCATGGCTGTTAATTTCTACAACCACATCACCCCTTACATCTGGTCACCTAACTCCCCAGACTGCACACCCCTTGATTATTATGTGTGGGGTGCAGTTGAGCGAGAGACAAACAAAACTCTTTGTAATACCAAAGAGGAACTGATGCTAAGGATTATGGCAGCATTTACCAACTTAAACAAGGAGACCATCCAGAAGAGTTGCAGGAGATTCTGAATTCATCTGGAGGCCATAGTTAAGCCAATGGTGATTTTATTGAATAAATTTGCTCTTTCGTATTTCAAGATATTTTTGTGTAATTTTGAACAATATATCTGTTAAAATGAAATGTCAGTGTTATTTTCATTTTTGTATAAGTTAGGTGACAATTTATCTATCGCACCCTGTATATATACCATCATACACACACATATATAGAGAGTGATTATCATACACACACACACACATATATAGTGACTATTATATATACATGCATATATAGCAACTATCATATATATATATATACACACACATAGTGACTATCATACACACACATACTTATATATTGATTATCATATACAGACATATATATATAGTGACTATCAAACACACACATGAATATAGTGACTGTTATACATACACACACACATTCATACACACACACACATATATATTAACTATCATCCACACAAACATATATATAACTATCATACACACACAGTGACTATCATATGCATACACACAGATATATATAGTAACTATTATACAAACACACATATATTAACTATCATACATACACACATATATGTATTAATTATCACACACCTATATTAACTATCATACATATGCACACATATATTGACTAATATATGACATAATCTTCCAATGGCAAGAAAATTGTCGCTCAAGTCCCCTGACAACTCTTTCATCTACTTTTGACTTTCATTGTTACACTCTGTTAGCTATCTCTTTTTCCTCTCACAATTGCAGTATATTAAACATAATCTTTGTCAGTATAGAAAATGAACTCTCTTACCATTCATCTGCAAACATCTTTGTGTTTGGTAATTTTAATGCACATCATGACACATGGTTTAAACTTTAATGTTACTGATGTTGCCAATATTCAGACTTTCAGTTTTTCCATTGCTTAATCCCTTACTCAAGTTATGGATTTGCCTACTTGTTTCTCCAGCAAATCCAAGCATCAAGATTCTTTACTTGATTTATTTCTTACCTCCTCTTCTCACTCTTGCCGAGCTTTGCAACACTGTCCTTTTGGCAGTTCAGATCATTCTGTAGTATTTATTGATATTTCATTCCAATCATCTACTAGACTCCTTTCCGTTGCCAGTCTGCTGATTGGGATTCACTTCATGACTTTCTTCGAACCACCACTTGGGCTGACATTTTTAACCTTCATATTGATTAATTAATGTTCTTCCTGATGACATCAGCTCTCAACTTGGTTTCTATGATGATGACATAACGATTTACTAATGTCTCAACTGCAAGTCTGATCAGTTCAATACAGTCAAATTGGCGGCTGATGTCAAAAACAACATTCAATCTTTTGTTAACTGAGGGAAAGGAATTTGTAATTATTTTGGCATTAAGATTGGATATATTGCTTTGAATAGATGTTAAGAAGTTGTTAGCTAATATTATGTGCCAATTTTTACATAGTTTGTTGTTGTTATCTTTTTTGTTGTTGTAGATTTTGTATGCCTTTCTCTTACTATTGTGGATTAAATAGTAAGACATTCGAGGTTCTTAAGGTTGTTTTTGTTGATTTCAATCCTTGGGAATGACTGCAAAACACTTGCCCCTCCCCAATTTATAGACAGAAGCACACAAATGATTTTTTTCTTTAGCCAATAAAATATGCTAGTTTTCGGTTACATCTGACTCAGTCCTGGTCTGTTTTGTCTTGAAGTCAGAACACTACGTTCACTTGTCTGAACATGCTTTTGTGTGTCAACCCTAATTCTTAGTTTGTGAACTCTTTTGCCATTTTACTGTTGCTTTGCCTTACTATTGTTAATTTTCCTCACATATATTGTTTGCTTGCTTCATATCATTTGCTAGCCTGTTCTTTACTTTTCTTTTTCTTATTATTTCTTATTGCAAACCTTGTCAATTCTGTTTGTTTGACAGTTCTGTTACTTATTTTGCATTTAACCATGATTACTCACTCCACAGTTTTCAGTATATATTTCTTCTTCAGGTGAATACTTGGGCTGCAGGTTCTTAGTTCTCTTAAATAAAATCTGATAATTAATTTTATTCTGCTACAGTGGTGAAAATAATAGTTTATGAAGTCATTCTTGTTGGTAGATTTTCTGTAAACATTTAATTATAGGTTGTTATTTATTCTATTTAGCATGATATCTCGGAAAGATAGTGTGTTATTAGTTTCAGTTTCAAAATTGAAATCTATTGTGGATTTAATGCTGTTAAGATTGTTTACAAGGTCGAGTAAAATTGTGTGATGTATTAATATATTATCATCTATGTATCTAAATATATAGCAAAATATTTTTGAATGGGCCATTTTCTAGAAACTCAAAAAAAAGACAAGCTAAAATACTGCTAAGAGGAGAGCCCATTGGTATACCAAAGTTTTGTTTATAAAAATTGTTATCGAAGCTAACAAATAATGATTAATTGGCACATTTTTATGATCTTATGTGTGGGAAGCAGTAATTTTCTTTTTTTTTTATTATGTACATGAACGAGGTATTCTGATGAAACAAAAGAAATTAGGAATAGGTAAGCGCCTCACATAAACTAGCTGACAGACCAGCCAAAAATTTTAACCCCACTACTCAGTACAATTAGCCCTCTCACATATGAAAAATTGTGGAGATTTTTTTAATAGACTAGCAGCATGGCCCAGTGTTGCCCATGCTTGATTCAAAAATCATACAACTTATACAGCAATCGCTATCACTTGACTTAAAAAATATTTTTGCCATTCCTTGCCTTTAAAGGAGCGCCCTTTGCCGTGCTGATGTTGTTATATGCCTTACTTCTTGCCTATCTCACACTTTTTTTTTTCAAGCTCTATACTAAACATTACATCTGTTACGAAAAAAAAGAACTAAACAAAATGAACACAAAACGATCAGCTTTAAAAAAGGACTCGTATCTGGAAAAACCGAATGAAAAAGAATGTTAACAACAAATACTTTTTCACACCCAACCCAGTTCTGCGGAATCAGAATCAACGTTGAGTTTAAGCAAGTGAATGAGCCAATTTGAGTAAAGTGCCATGCAGATTAAAATTTTTCCCACTTGTGATGAATGCAGCTATCGATTTTTTTTGCATGCTAACATGCTAGTTAATATTCATGTCAGTCAGCTGTTGGCTCTCACACTGGCCAATAGAATCTTCCTGCCTATTCGTGGTAGCCAGCTATTGGCTCTCACTCTGACCAGTAGAAAATGGCCGCAAACTACATGAAAACTACTGTAGAAGCATGAAAAAATTGATTATTTCGACTATCGATGGGAGTTGGGAAATGTAAAGTCAGTCTTGGCCTTTCCGTTAACTTGGAGCATGTGCATGTAAATTTTGGTGCAAATCTGTCGAAAATTGCAGCCGTGCATTCGTTACACACACACACACACATCCTGCCTTTTATAGATAGAGATTGAAAAAACATAGACATAAAAGACAAATATCTGGCCAGTTTACACATAAAATCTCTATATACGAATATTCCTGTAAAGAAATGCATAAATCTACTAAAAACAAGTTTATCATGTTGACCTCTAGAGGTCAGTTATGAAGTCAGACTCTAAATGCCAAATTTTATAATATCCAACTGAGACTATAAAAGAATTTTAAAAGTTGATTTATATCTTCAACTGAAGTCTTAAAATTGTTTTCACACTAAATGGCTGATGCTCAACTCCACTATGCCTTCTTGGTCTCACGTTTTCCACCGACCTGAGGTGAAACAACTACATATATGGTCTGGTCCCCCTGATGTTCATCTCAAAGTCCTCAACAAAATCCAGAGATGGATATGCAATGTGATGGGTCCTGATCTGGCATCTCATCTACAGTCACTTTCTTACAGATGTAATATGGCTTCCCTATGTCTTTTCTACAAATATTTTCATGGCAACTGCTCTGACGAGCTATTTTCACTGGTACCCCAACTGCATGAATTTAAGCATGCTACGAGGTTGACATCTGAGTCCCAGCCTTTCACTGTTGAAACAGTTAAATGTAACCGCCTCTTCTATTTCAACAGCTTCTTCTCTCGAACTTCCCAACAGTGGAACTCTCTTCCCCTTATTTGTTTAGTCATCATCATAATAAAAACTGCTGACCACAAGTTATCTGGCAGTTAAATATTCTGATGTTTAGTTATTAAAATATTGATTTTGGATGCTGGTTCAGGCTAATAACTTTTCAGCACCCCTATGTATATATAAGCATTCTGAGCATGCAATTTATATCCTGTCTGGCTACTTAAGTCACTCATTTGTTTTGTAACAAAAAGAAATGTGTAAAAAACCTTTTGGTATGAATAGAAAGCAATTCAGTATACATCACTCTCTGATACACAAAACTTCACACACAATATATTGATATGTATATATTTATACGTATATTTATACATGTACTCCAATATTCTGAACAATGTTATTGTCATAATAATTATTATTATGCAATTTTATATATTTTATAGTAACTCAATACCAGTAAGTGAGAATGTGCTTGTGTTAACGATATAATAAGAAATATATCATTAGTAAGTATGGGAGACCAGGCTGCTAATACATTGCCTTTGATTCATTTTACCTTTCTTTGGATATTTTTAGCTTATAAAATTCAGTGACTTCTGTTAGTTCATCTCTCCATCTGTCCATGACACCCTCTAAAATAGCCATACATTGACCAATCAAAACCAAAATTTGGGGAGAAGTGCAAACAGATAAGGGGTTACAAAGTTCAGTTGGTTTTACTAGGGTGTGTAGATTAGTACAATAAATTTCCATTAATTTTTTTGAAAAATTAAGTTTTATTATTTAACATAAAAAATACCATTTTAAAAACAATTTAATGATTAAAATAACAAATACTTATTTAATGAAAAGGCAATATTGTTTTTTGCATATCTTTTCTTTAAGATTTTATATACAAGAATCCATTTTCCATTTTTCCCTGCATTTGTAGGAACTAAAAACAAATCAGAAGGCCAAATGCCTCAAAAAGTTGGAATTTGGCTCCAGAAAGAAATAGTTACGCATACCCAGTTGTATGTTGTGTGCTCAAGAGTAAGAATTTATTCTTCACTGTTAAAAAGGAAAAAAAAAGTTTTTCTTATAATCTTTTGTTTACCATGAAGTTCTATAAAATTAAATTAAAGAAATTATTAAACCGTGAAGTAGGGGTTTTGTCAAAGTATTTTTCCAAACAAATCAGCTTATTCAAATTTCATCAATTGGCTTGCAAAACTGAATGAAACGTAGAGTTAGTAAATCTTGATAAAAAAATGTTAGCGATAATTTCAATAATACGAAATACTGCAAAAAGTTTCTGGTGATTTTAAAAAGCAGATTTCTTTCTTACATGAAGTAACAAAATTAAATGTATATAAATCCTAAATTAATTATGTAGAAAAGATAATCTAAGAAGTCATTTCAAGAAGCAAAAGAAAATATCCTCCTCACACACACACACACACATACACACACACACAAAGTTTATTAATATAAATCTGAGTCTTAAACTGTGTAAATTCCCAGCTTAATAAAATCTTCTTCAGGGGACATAATCTCCTTTATTATATTATTTTAAAAAAAAAAAAAGGATTTTTAAGTTACCTCCCATTATGGTTTGGACGTGGGCAACTTAAAAAAACTGACATTTTTTTCTTTTTATAATTATTTTTGTGCTTTTCTCTTTTCTTTCTCTCTTATTTTTTTCCGCTTTAAAAATATATTCCCCATTTTTTTGTAATCAATAACAGGCAATGAGTGTATGTGTTATTGAACTGCTCTCCACGTTTGTGTCTCGATTTACTCTTTCTCTTTATCAACTTTTGTTAATCAGATGAATAAAAAAACCTTCAAAACCAGATTAAAATAATTAGAGTAATTGCTTGAAACGACTTAAAATGGAGGTTGAGTTGCTTTCAAGAAGGCGGATAGAGTTATTCCCCTTGTTATCATTACTTTTTCAACCAAATGAGATTTTTGGTGGGTGGAAATTTCTCCCATTATGGCTCTATTAAAATCGTCCACCTACACCATATTACTGCATAATACATCTGTAAGAAACACTTTTACCAGAAAATTGACTGATCAAGGAGAATAAGCATTATTGAAAGAAAAAAATTCAAAGAACTTTCTCAACCAGGCGTAATGTTTACTGAATATGTAGCTGAGTCGTTACAACAATACTGTTCCAACCATGGGACCCAGGTTCAAAAAGTTGGTGACTTCTTCATAATATTGGCCTGGAAGACAATCCCAGCATGCAACAAAACTGGGAAGTGCTAGAAAATCATAGCATGGGTTGACTCAATTCTTGCTAGTGAAATCAGATCAACAAAACTGTTCAGGAACCGGCAATAGTTGTGCTAACATGAACTTACAAGTCATTGTGACCGAGAGTTTGAGCGTACTGGCCCAGTTCAACTACTGATCACATCAGATTATGCACTCTCTCTTAGAAACTGTAAATAATGTCTCCTCAGCATAGTGACAGTATAAAATACAGGATGTTGAAGAAACACAAAATGTGCTTGATCAAGCATCTGGAACAGGGATAGGCTCACTACTTCAGCAGACAAACTTTGAAATGTGTAGCCAACCATCCCATATAGTTTAAAATGTGCTATATTTATGAGGGTAACGTGCTCAGTATCAGGCCATAGAGTACTTGTAGATATAATGTGGCCACAGAAATCAACACTACATTATGACTGGCAGTTGCCTTATATATTCATCAGACCATAAAATGATGATATATATATATATATATATATATATATATACTCGACTCTCCCGTCGAATTTGATGTATGAGTATCAAGCAGATCAGTTCCTAGGAAACCGACAGCACATGAGATTTGATTATAGTGGTGAAGGTTTTGTGCAGAACTAACCACACTTTTTGAAGGGCCAAATACAGAGACTTGATACACTATGTGCCACAGGGTCCCCAAACAACCCTCCACAGGTTTTGAATTCAGAGTTGTCATTTTCCTAAACCAGTTACCATCCAAGGCTATAGAACCCAGCCTGTCCTGCTATTTACCCATAGCTGGGGGGGGGGTAGAAGAAGATGATTCATATCTTTCCCAAGGGTATTAGCACGTAAGTGAATGTAATGGATTTGAATGGAATTCGAACTTGGCTCTCAATTCGTTAATCCTAGCTGCTATCCATTACTCCACCGTGCCTCATATATATATATATATATATATATATATATATATATATATATATATATATATATATATGAGTTAAAGATCAAATGCATTTCAAACATGGATCAGAATCCAACAGGATGATAAAATAAAGAACATACATATATATATATGTATATATATACACATATATATATATATATATATATATATATATATATATATATATATATATATATTGTAAACTGGCACATTTTTGTTTGTTCTACACCTGCAGAGCCTACCTGTGATTTATACTGCAACTATACTAAGCGGAACTTAGTGTTTCTGGGACAGAGCACATCATCTGGTATGATCAACAGTTTGGACAATGCTAGTACATCCAAAATCTTAGTCATAATGACTTGCAAGTTCATACTAACATGACCGTTGATGGCTTTTGAACAGTTCCATCTACCTAGTGTCAACCCTGTTTTCAGGTACTTTCCAAAGGTTCTGCATGCTAGGATTACCTCCATAGTCATCATCCTCTTAATAAATTGGCTATGAGGTTTAAACCAATTCCTCATAGTCAGAAAGTGAATGTTCTAACCACTCGCCCATGCACACACACACACACACACACACACACACATACATACATACATACATACATATATATATATATATATATATATATATATATATATATATATATATATATATATATATATATATATATATATATATATATATATATATATATATATATATATATATGAATAAAAAAAGAGACAAAAGTAAAAAACTATTTGTAGCCAATGTATTTTGTCCTCTAGCTGAAAATAGTTTTTCCTCTTGTCTCTTTTTACTCATTTTAGCCAATGCATTTTATCCTTTTCTACAGAAGGATGTTGAGGATATCATGGACTGAGCATGTGAGCAATGATGACGTCTTGAAAGGATGCAAACAAGGTGGAAATTTATACTTAACATTAGGAAGAAGCAGATGAAATTTTTGGGACATGTGATAAGAAAGGAGAGCTTGGAAAATCTGATACTCACAGGACGAATAGAGGGAAAAAGAGACAGGGGAAAGCAGTGCATGACATACGTGGTGAGCTTGGGCAGTTGGATGGCGGAGTTGGCAGAAACCCAAAACCTGTTGAGAGACACAAGGGATAGGGAGAAGTGGAGGACCATGCTTGCCTACGTCCTGAAAGAACACAGTGCATAAAAAGAAAGATTTTGTCCTGTGAATGGCTTTATCAAGGCAAAGTCTCTCAGAGGACAAAATATATCGTCTAAGAATTGTTTTTCCTCCTGTCACTTTTTATTCATTTGATCCTCTACAGATACACACTATCTCAAAATAATTTGCACACAC
This sequence comes from Acanthosepion pharaonis, assembly GCA_903632075.3. Lineage (NCBI taxonomy): Eukaryota > Metazoa > Mollusca > Cephalopoda > Sepiida > Sepiidae > Acanthosepion > Acanthosepion pharaonis. The sequence goes on along the minus strand of CAHIKZ030001104.1, from coordinate 88,789 downwards.
ACACACACACACACACACACACACACACACATATATATATATATATATATATATATATATATATATACACACAAATCTGTATGTGTGTGTGTGTGTGTGGCACCTTGACGTGGCGTAATGGTTAGCAAGCTTGTCTTGCTAGAACAATTACAACTGAGTAGTGAGTTTGATCCTCACTGGGTGACCCATACTTTCAGCCTTGTACCTTATCTAAACTATGCTTAGAAAATAATTAAGGCCACCTTGAGGCGATGTAATGGTTAACAAGCTTGTCTTGCTAGAACAATTATGACTGATTTGATCCTCACTGAGTGCCCCATACTTTCGGTCTTGTGCCACATCTAAGCTAGGCTTGGAAAATCACTATATATATATATATATATATATATATATATATATGTGTGTGTGTGTGTGTGTGTTTTTAGGCACAAAATTCATTCAAATATGTTTACTGAATTTGATTGATAAAGTTTGTCTATTCAGTTTTTTAATTAATTTTTCAAGTCATCATTTGAGTCGTATTAGGTCTGAACAAAATTTATGAAGAAACTGTGCCAAATTCACAATGTTTGTATTTTTCAAACTTTTGACATTAATAGCCAATACCAAATATATGTTAACAGGCCACTTGTCATTTAAATTTAGTGCTCTTTGTACACATATTGATCAGTAAATCATATGAGATTATGATTTGTCTAGTAACATTAAACAGCTTCTTATAGATAATATTAAAATACTAGATGGACAACTAGGTGACCAGTCTCATTTCAAAAATAATATATAAGTTAATTCCCTTGTTTTTCAACTGGCATTGCTACTGGAAAACATGACATCACTCCTAGCCATTATTTAAACCATATTATGCCAAATTTCTATTACTTAATCTCTAGATAATATATTAATGTCAGGAAAAACTGGGTTATCTTTGCATTCTGGTTTCATACATATGTAGAACTTTGCATGTTAACAAAGCCTTGTGTATCATTTGAGATGAGTGAGAATTCTGTTAAATATCTTAACTTTTGAAAAAAATGAACTATTTCTTAAATTTGGTTCAATGTAGATTTGGGATCACCATGTTAAAATGGCCTTGTGCCACATTCAGAATGAGTTGGTGTTCTGTTAAACATCTTTACCTCCAGCATACACAATATGTAAAATCTTGTCACCCATGCTGAGGGGTTTGTTACATAAATTTTCCATTGGAGGTAAATCATTTTGGATATGTTGCATTTGTATTTCTTCCATTAGAAAATAATCTTTATGTTGTTCAACAAAAGAACTTTCTATATGAATTCTCATTGGCAATGTAAGAATTTCATTCAATGCGCACACACACACAAATACACACACTCACACACACACTCTAACTTTGTGACTGACTCAGTCATGAGCAACATTTACACTAGCCTTTTAAAGACATTGATCACTAATTCAATATTTGTATTGTTCAAATAATTAGCTTCACTGTAAAAAGAAATTTTGCCTAATGTCTGATGGTATTTTTCTCTTATACTTTTTCCCTTGCATATAATTCTTGCTTGTATATGAAAACTAAAGGTTTTTAGCAAACATGGACCTTCATGTCTGCCAAAAAAACAAAGTGTCAATAGTATGTTTTTTTTTTTCCTATGAAACCACTTTTTTAACTACCTTCACACTTCAGCAATGTTTATTGTTTTAAAAAGGGGGCTACTCAAGGTAGAGGGTCATGTTAAGGGGTAGTTTATACGGATAGGAGGGGAAGATAACAGTTAACCCTAGCCTTGAACAAGTTAAGAACTTAATTCTCACCAATGGAATATAGAAGGCTTGTGGGGGAGGGGGTTGCTACAATGTAAGTAGCATAGTGGTTCCTAGCCATGATGGTTAGAACTGGCAGAAGCAAGGAATGTAGTGAGTCTAAATGGAAGTAGCGATAGAGCAGTGAGACGCTTGCCACATCCCACCTGCGAGAGAGTGGTTGGTAGATGGAAAATAATTTGACCTCCACAAAAACTCAGAGATGCTTTAGGACTCTATCTGGAATATGAGGACTGAGCAGCTCCCACTTAGGTAAGACATTAGTACTCCATTTTCGTCCTGATCTGACTCTTGTAATGTTAGAGAATAGCAGAAGGAATCAGGTACTTGCTGGAGTGGTACAGGGAACTGACCATTTTTCCTGCATCTTTAGCAATGGATTATATGTACGAGTTCCACTTGAGCTTAGAAGTGAGTTTAAAGCTCAATAGTCCCTCAAAGCATTGAGCCTCCCCAAGAGGACAACTGTTCATTATGACTAGCCATAGTTCTCTGGGGTCTGATTGGTGATGATGAAATTTTATATTTCAGGTTAATAATTATTTATTTTAAGTGAAGAATAAACATTTTATTAATTTATGTAATTTTTTTTTTTTTGAAAACCTAAACATATGAGGAAAATGAATTTATACATTTTCTTTGCTCTTGAGAATTTACAACAAAAATAACAGACACTGTTTATTTATTAAATTGTTTATTGGAATGATTGGCAGAACATCAGCTAACTGCCAATCGATTCAAACTTTATAAAATTTTAAATAAGGATTTCATTATAGTTGGTTCAGATATTTTAATAATTTAGTAAATGTTTATAAATCTATGAATAAAAAATTGTTTTCATATATATTTCTTTACAAATTGGTAAATAATAGATATTCCATTTCATTATTTTAATTGTATCAGTTTTTAGATTGTTGTTAATATAAAATTATTCATATAAATAAACAATCTAATAAATAAATAGTGTTTGTTATTTTTGTTGTAAATTCTCAAGAACCCAAAAATTGTATAAATTCACTTTCTTCATATGTTTCAGTTTTATTCCAATTCTAATCATCACTTTTTAAAACAATATACATTGCCAAAGAGTGAAGGTTGTTAAAAAAGCGGTGTCCTGGGAAAAAATATACTTTTGACTCTCTGTCTTATTGTAGGCATGTTTATCAACGTTTACCAACAAGATGTTATCAGAACAAGGTTAAACAAATAAATAACAAAGTGGAAAGATTCTGTGTAACATATCAGAGCAAAAGTAGTTAAAATAAAAGTGTTGATACTTTTTCTTTTTTTAAGCACAAAGGTCCATGTTTGCCAGTTTGGCTTTAGTAATTACAAGCAAGGAGGGAAGCAAGAAGTACATATTACGGGGAATATGTAAGATAACATTTGACTGTGGACTTGAAGAGGTTAAGACTGTAGTGATCAGGGAAGTATACTCTAAGGAATCTGTTTCAAAATGCAACAGTTCTGCTTAAGAAACTGTCTGAGTAGAACTTCCTCCTTGCAAATGGAATATGAAAGAGATGAGGATGGCTTGGCTCAGTGTACATGTTATGGCAAGTTCTAGCTGTGAAGGCCTGAACTAGTGGAAGTCAGGAATGTAATTCACTCGAACATCTGCCATAAAAATAGAAATAGAGTAGCAAAAGGCCTGTAAAGTTTTGTCTGTGGGGAAAGGATTTGTAGGGAGGAAAACAATTTATTACCCACAGAACTATACGAGCTGAGTACTGAAAAGTTTTGAGTCTCATTTAATTCCCGTAATCTGATGAAATGACCAAATTTTGGAATTTCTACAGAAGGGCTTCTTGGTTGGGCCAAGAACTTTTCAGCAAGACTCTAAAACCCGTGTAAGATTGAACCGAGAATCAAATGCTCTAGGCCCTGCATTTTCAAGATCCCCTTCATTAAATACTTTCAAGCTATCTAGTGAAATCTTCATTCTTATAATCTGGCAATGTTAATAGATTACCTGTTGTGGGAATGGCATCTTTAATTATTCATCATTTCAAGTAACATTATATCCAGGCCGTTAAATTTACTCAGATATCTAATTAGAATCATTTGCCAACTATTTTTCTAGATTATTATATTGTGTTGATAGGTTAAATATTTACGTGTTCTATCATCTCTATCACTATGCTAGTAAATAATTTATGATTTAATATTTATGTGTATTTTATAATTTCACATCATCATCATCATCACAAGTCCCGTACACCATTAGGGACATAGGGTCAGCATGTTTACTGCAACCATAACAACAGTTGTTTGTATTGGCTAAGATATTTTGAATTCAGCATTGGCCTTCTTCTAGACCGGTTGCCAACAAAGGCTACAGGGACCAGTCTATTTACCCATAGCTGGGGAAGACTGATACCTTTCCCATGGGTATTTTCACATTAATGAATGCAATGAACTCAACTGGAATTTGAACTTGGCACTCTGATTTCCCATTCTGAGCAACTAACCATTACATCACCTGCACATCCATTTTTTAATTTAGACTCCCTTTGTGACATATACTACAAGCTCTGAACTAGCATAATCCAGGATGCGTTTAAAAATTTAATGTCTTGCTTTTTGAGCCTTGTCATGCTATGTGGCCTTGAGGAAGTTAATTTTCAAAAAATATTTTAAAATGTTTATAATATGCCTTTCATACAATTAGAAACCATTTTATCATGATATTACTTACATACAAGAATATGTATACTTAAAAAATTGAAATTATTGCTTCTCAAAATTGACGCATTAAAATTAGTAAGAATTGTTGATTAGTATGTAAGTTCCAAGTAGTCACCCATCTAGGCACTGACCAGGCTCAACGTTTCTTAACTTCACTGATCATACAGGTACAAGTGTTTCGATGTGATGTGTCCATAAGCTTATAAACTTTAAACTAGCAAAGATCAAAAGTACTCAAATTAAAAACATTATTGTTATATTCCGTACTAATAGGAATATATACTTGATAAACACGGTCAATAAATAAGTAATGATTTATTGTAATAACCTGTACAATAAGAAATAAGGTAACAGTTATGCACACAATCATCGCAAGTTAATCCAGTAGTGAGTGCTACTAGTGGAAGGTCGGTAGTTCTCGCATATGCCTGAATCGTATTCAACAGATCTCAGCTGGACTCTCGTAGTCCGTTGCCTTATGGATACTTATAGGTAGTTATTACCTATAGTGTAGTCACTCATGGGGGTGACCAGGTTATTCCATTGCATCACTTAAGAATTTTAAAACGTTTTTTCATAAATTTGATCTGTTTGCATGGTAACTCATCAACTTGAAATATTCTGATATGCATATAACCATGATAACGTTATATGTAATCATTGTATCAACCATTATCTGTATTATAAAGTGGACTCTCCCATAAATTTAGATATATGAGTATCTAACAGTTTTTTATTAGAACTGAACAACCAGACTACTCAAAAATGCAATTTGGTTCTAGTGGTGAAGGCATGTGTAGAATCAACCACACTTTTTGAAAAAAAACTGATAATAGAGAAATGGTACACAGTGTGCCATAAATTTTCCAAACAGCCTTCCTTAAGTTTGAATTCAGAGTTTTCCTTCTCCTAGACTGATGGTTCTCAAAAGGGGGTCCATGTAACATTACTGTGGTCTACAGGGGTCCATTTTAAAAATGGTTTATTATGAGTCATTTTACTAGTGAACATAAAAGTTCCATAGAATTTAGTTGTTAAATACAAGTTTATTTTCGTTAAACTAGTTTTACTTCAAAGTGAAGCGTATACATATGCTTTTTCTATAATACAATTGCTAAACTTATCTATTAGTAAAAAATAAAGTAAGCTTGTTTTTCATTGAATGGTTATGGGGGTTCACTACAAAAATAATAGTAAAAGTGGTCCATGGGTAAAAAGAAAGGTTGAGAACCATTATGCTAGACTCTCTACTAATCATGACTAAAGAGCTCAGTCTACCAAGCTATTTGACTTTCTAATAAGATATGTGGTAAAGGTGGTCCTAGCCCACCTCCATTGCTAGAAATCGATTATGAATGGCATTCTTATAAACTAAGTATTTTACACACTCTAAACAATCAATAAATCAATTTGATTCTATCATTTTGGAAATCGTTCGGGAATCTCATTTGACTCAAGCTTTGATGTGTGAAAATCTAACTTTCTTTTTTTTTTATCTTCTACTAATTTTTATATCAAATATTGTATTTCCTGGCATCAAAGATGCACCAGTTTCCAAGTTAGCCAAACGCCATTAATTTGTTCAAATTAATTTTGGGGAAAAATTATTTAAGTACTTTCTCTATCATTTTCTGTAGGCCTCTAAGAAATGGCTTTGAAGATACAGAGTTAATTTTAGTTTTATTTTAGGGAAAAAATAGCATTTTTAATGCCAGGAAATATAGGGTGTGTGTGTGTGAGTTTTTCTTTATTTTTGTCAGAAATAAACTTTTTAAAATGATTTAATTTTAATGTAGTCCTTTAAGCAACAACCTTCTGTTTTTGGAGACACAAGAGGGTTTATTTTAACAAAAAAAAAGTTGTGACCTTAATATGAAAAAAAATCAACACAGAACAACTACAAGAAATTAATATTTTAAAAAAAATTACTATCTTATTAAAAATCCAAATTATTGGGCTCAAGTTATCAATAATTACTCGACAATCAGTTATCTGTTAGAAATAAAGTTCCTGCTGTTTGAAAGTTGTTAGTTCAATCCGTGGGATGGACAGTGCAGAAGACAACTGACTTAAGAAAGAGAGTGAACAAGTGAATGATTATAAAGAAAAAAAATGATTTTATGAAGAACTGGTAAGAGACAACTTGGATACATAATGAGGAAGGAAGACTTGGAGAATTTGGACAAGAGCAACAGAGTAAGGCAGTGGGCCACATATCTGATGCTTGTAGGAATGAACAACAGAACAAAGAATAGGAGGGATATACAAAGGAAAAATGTTAGTAAGAATTACAAGGAATTAGAGGTTGTGAAGAGCCATGATCAGCCACATCCTGAACGAACACACCACATAGAAGAATAATTAATCCTGGTGATGCAGGACAAATGTTCCAAATTTTGTTTTAGAAAAGAAACGTATCTTTTTATAACATATGACACACACCTATTTTTAAAAAAAACATTGATCACAAAATATCTCCTGTTTTATGTGCAAAGTTAAAGAATCTCATAGGCTAATATTTACACACGTGATTTAAACTGCCAGTAATTGTACGTTACCTAACTGCATAATCATGTAGACAAGGTAAAGCTCTTTGCCTCAAACTCAGTGTTAGATGACAAAGGCCATCCCGTCCCCAACTTCCCACAGAGCACAATCACACTAATTATATACTCATATACTCATTTCAGCAAAAGAAGTCTCTAGACTTATCAAAAGCACTGACCCCCAAAAAAATCCATTTGCTCACAAAATTCCAGTGGTCGTCCTTAAAAATATCAACCCAGAATTATCAAATATTCTAACAAAGTTATGTAACTATTGCTTGAAGGGGAACTCTTTCCCAGGCATGTGGAAGGTGGCAATCGGATTTCTGGTCTTGAAGAACACAGGCGACCAAGCCTCCCGACTCCCCGCTATAGACCCATTAGTCTCCTCAGTATCATCAGTAGGCTTTTTGAGGCTTTCATCAATGCGAAGGTCCTTCAGCATCTGGATAGAAACATCCTCTTTTGTGACATGCAGTATGTCTTTCAATTGGCCTGATCCACTGCTGAAATCCATTACACACAGAATTAGTGTGACCCTTCATGGCCCTTGATGATGCGCATACTGCAACGACCATAGCATTAGATATCTTGAAGGCCTTTAACAAGGTGTGGCACAAAAGTTCTCCAGCTATGGAATCACTGGAATGCTTTTCCCTATTATAAAATCTTTCCTAACATGTAGATATCTGAAGGTAGTTATTAATGACCACTCCTCTGAGGCCCTGGCAGTCAAGAGAGTGCCTGCTGGAAGGCCAAATATCTTCTAACAGGACTCTGCACCATGCCACACAAGCAGGAGAACCCAGTTCAATATATTCATTCTAACTTTGAGGTATTTTTTCTTTCTCATTGAGCCATTCTTCTTTAGCTTGTTTGCATTTGTTTCTTATTTCTTCGTGTAGTTTTCTGTATTCTGTTCCATGTCTTGGCATTGTTTTCTGTCTCCTTTGAATCATGTCAAGAATCTTATTTGTCACCCATTCACTTTTTCTTCTTTGTCCATTTTGATTTGGAATGTTATCGTTTGCTGATGTCATTAAAATTTCTCTTAATGTGTCCCACTTTGAGTTTCTATTGCCATTTTGTCACTTGGATCTTCTTTTCACACTCTCCATATATTTTTCCTTCAGGTTCAGGTCATATAGGGCTCTGTTGTATTGCAATTTGGGTGCCGTTTTAGACTTCTTCAGATTCCATACTTTCATTCTTAGTTTACATATAACAGGGCAATGATTGCTTCTGCAGTTGGCACTTGGATAGGTTTTGCAGTGTACAACTGCATTCCTGAATCTCTTATTGATGGTTATGTAGTCAATTTGGTTTTTAGTTTCTCCTCCTAAGATTCTCCATGTCCATAACCATCTTGGATGTTCTTGGAATGAGGTGTTGGCTTTTATCTGGTCATTTATCATGTAACATTGGAGCCATTTTACTTCATGTTCATTCTGGACTAAACTACTAGAGACTCTAATCAACTTTCAATTTGTTAAGCATCTCCATTGCAGGGTCTCTTTTCAAATAAGCAATATAGCTTTTGCTTCTCTAGGTCAACTGCTGATGTATTGTTGAAAGAATCTATCAAGCCTTAGATCAGAATGATGAAGCTCAGACTATTGCTTAGTATATCTCTAAGGCATTCGACAGGGTTTGATATGCTGGTCTTCTTCATATGTTGAAAGGTTATGGTATTCCTGAACAAAGTTTTGAACTGATTGAATCTTTCTTATCAAATTGTGAAATGAAAGTTGTTTTGAATGGCCACTCTTCTAGATCCTTTTACATTCAAGCAGATGTTACCTACGGCGCTATCTTTGGATCTAAATTGTTTCTAATTTTCATCAATTTTACCTTCCTGATGTCATCAGTTCTCAACTTGGTATTTATGCCAATGACACAACTATTTACTTCTGTCTAAATAGTAAGACTGATCAGTTCAATAAGATCATATTGGCACCTGATCTTAAAAATCTGTTGTTAACTGGAACAAGGAGTGGTTTGTTAATTTTAATGCCCCCAAAATGTAACTGGTCTCTTTTAATCATCTAAGACAACCCTTTTTGCCTTTCATCAGCATGGCTGATGCTAACCTCCAGAAGAGTGACTCATTGGACCTTCGCGTGCTGACAGTTTCCACTGATATGATGTGGAAAGATTACATTGAATTAACTGCTAGGTCTGATGCTAGGGAATTTGGTTTGCTGTGCTAGACAATCTTTCTCAGCAGACTCAATCTTATACAGTTATAAATCTATCATTCATCCTTGCATTGGATATTACTTGATCTGATATTTCTGTTATGTATTTTGAAATTCTTGATAAAATACAAAGAAGAATCTGCAATGCTGTTGGTTCTGACCTGGCATCTTGGCTTCAATTACTTCCTCCCCATCATAACATAGCTTGCCTGTGCTATTTTTATAAATATTTTCATGGTAATTGTTCTGGCAAGCTTTCCTTTATGGTATCTCGACTTTACAAATTTAAGTTCAGTACTAGATTGGCAGCTAGGTCTCATCCTTTTACAGTTGAAATGGCTAGATGTAACTGTAAGTTCTATGCTAATAGTTTCTTCTCTCACACTTCTCATTTGTGGAACTCTCTGTCAGCTTCTTGCTTTCCAATCAATTTTGACCTTCAAAAATTTAATTGCAATATCAATCATTATCATCTGCTTTTTCTATTCTTTTATTGTTTTCTCTCTTTAATAATGTTTTTTCCTTATATTCTCTAACACTTGGTAATCCCTTTACATCTTAGTGGCTTTATTGCCTTACTTGTGGTAAAATGATCTTCAGACCCAGTCTAAAACTGACAGTCACACTTCTGTGTTGGTTCCTATGTCCATGCTGTCAATATCTACAAATGTTTTATTTCCAACATTGAGCATTCTTCCCCTATAAATATAGCAAATTGTAAAATATATCTTATATAATATAAAGCACATTGTAATCTTCTGTATTTATCAGTCATCTCAGCTACTTTTAATGTAACACTAATGCCAACCAATTGAAGTACGACTCGTCTTATCATGACAACGAAGTCACGTTGCTAATGCATTGCTTTTTATTTCTTTTATTTCATGTTAACTTTCCTTGGTTATTTTTACTTTTTGATGATTTTTAGAATCAGACAAAACCAAAATTCTATACAACTGGTGATTTCATTAAAGATGTTTATAACTAATTTATGTAAAAATATTTTAAAAAAACATATGAAAATTATAAAATTTATTAATGGACTCCTCCAGTAAATAAAGATATAAAGATATTATTTGGATTATTTTTGCCAAAAAATAAGTCAGCTCAAAATCTCAAATATATCTTTGAATTTTATCATGAGTAAAAACTAGTATATATATATATATATATATATATATATATATATATATATATATATATATATATAGTACATATGAGCAAATTCCAAAATTGGTTAGTAGCAGGCTGTTTATAATCTCTTATAATTTCAACTTCTTTGATTAAATGAAAGTTTAATATTTTTTTTTTTTTAAGTGTTTTCACCCCAAGCAAGGCGGGAAGCCACTAGCACGCAAGGGGTTACAGAGAGTTGGGGTGAGAGCAAATAGGAGTGATAGAGGAAAGAATGAAGAGAAGGATACAGGATAGATCAAGGCATCTGGAGACGTCGATTGACATTGCATTTAAATAGTTGGAGATTATAGCTATCAGGGAAACAGGAAAAGGGAAGGGAGTTTCCTAGGCGAGAGGTGCGAGACATTAAGCTATTGAAGTAGAAGAGACAGTTACGTTTAACAGTTTCAACAGTGAAAGGATGTGAGTGAGATGCCAGCCTAGTTGAGCGCTTAAATTCATGAAGTTTAGGAACCAGCGAAAGCAGCTTCTCGGAGCAGTTACCATGAAAGTATTTGTAAAAAAGACAGAGGGAGGCGACAGCACGTCTGTGAGAGAGCAGCTGCAGACGAGATGCCAGACAAACATAAGAGGCACCAGACCATATATGGCAGCAATGCTCCATGGGCATGGGTGTCATTATAAAAGAGTGGTTACGATCTGATTTTTGATCAAAACGTTGCAAAGATGAAGTTCCACAAAGAACAAAACATTATTTGCTTTAATCCACAATTCAACAAGGCTGTAAAGATGGAACTATTGAAGAAGATATTTATCAATTGATAAACACACTTGAAATCTTGTAGATTTTTAACAATAACATTCTCAAAGTCAGCAGGGATACATGGCTTCAATTGGTGAAAAAGCATGATTTTTCTAATTGGTACAAATTTTCTTTTTTTTTTATACTATTGTTCACCCAAGACAAGACCCCAGAGCCACTCAAGGCAGAGGCTTACTGAATAAGGTTATTGTAAGGGCATAAAGGGAGGAAGTAAGTGGCACATGTTATGAGGATATGTAGGATAGATAATGGTTCACCCTAGACTTGAAGAGGTTAAGGTCATAGTGATTGGGGAAGACAAATGGTTGCTGTTTGTTTACATCTGTGCAGAACAATTTTAATTCCTAGAAAAATAATGAAATGGTAAGGTGCTTATTGGCATCAAGTAATGTTTCCTGTTACCATAACAATGAAATATCTCATTACTAAGAAGGGGATAATTATGCTGCATGATTGAAAATATATATAAAAGTACACTGTGTTACATACATGTGGCTACTGAAAAGTTTTCAGCCAACCCCAAAAACCCTTCTCTGCAAAATTCTAATGGTTGGTCATTTGTTCACATTTTAGGAAATGGGTCAGATAAAACATTTCAGCACCCCTCATATATACACTTGACGGCTCACAGAAAGTGTAATGGTAGAAAAATTGATATAGTGAGGAAAACAGTTATAAAATTCTTTAAACACTTTGGCTTTAATATCCAAATTGAAACTCACTTGAAAGAAGTGAATTTCTTTGATCTTATTTTTTAACTTTGATAATGGCATTTACCAGTCATTAAGTAAATAGGATACTAACCCAATTTATATAAATACTTTGTCTAACCGCTCACCTGCTGTTTTCACACAGGCACAGAAATTGGTAGCAGGTTCACTCAAAACTCTTCTTATTCCTACATCTTGGATCAAAGTTGAATATATGGTAACATTAAAAAAAGGAGTGGTTACTATCTGATTTGATTTACAAGCAAAGACCACACAAAGATTAATCCCCAAAGAGAGGAGAACATAATTTGATTTAACCTTCCATTCAACAAGGCTATAAAGATGAAAGTGTAGAAAATGTTTTCTCAATATAATTGATAAGCACTTCCTAAAATTTTACAAGCTTCCTAAAATCTTTAACAGGAATTCTTTCAAAGCATTGTTGCATGGCTAACATGCTTCACTTAATGAAAAAGCACAAGGCTAATTTGTTGAAGGCTCCCACTGCATGTACTAATTCCAACCTCTTCTGTAACTGTGAATCTAAAATTGTCCTTTCAGTGGTGAATATTTGATGCAGAATGTGGCATATCAAGCTACTGTCAGGACAAATGATGGGACTTACATGTATATGATAGGCAGTGGAACTCCCAAAGAAGTTTAGAAGCAGAGATTTTACAATCATAAGTCCTCTTTTCAGATAAAGCATAACAAAATCAGTGCAATGTTATTGGAATACATATGGGAACAGAATCAATGTGGACAAATGACTGGTAATGTAGAAAGTTGTTTAAAAAATGCACCTGTTTGCATGAAATGTTCTGAAAGATATAATTTATGCATGGAAGAGAAATTAGATATTTAGTTTCCTGAGCAGATGGATGTGCAGGTGGTGCAATTGTTAATGGCTCGGTATGAGAAATCAGCGAGCCAAATTTGAATTCCAACTGAGTTCATTACATTTTCTTTCGCACAAATACCCTTGGGAAATGTGTGATTTCATTTCTTTCCCCACCAGCTACAGGTTAAATAACAGGACAGATTAGGCTCTCTAGCAGTGATTGGCATCCAGTCTAGGAGAATGACAATTCTATAGCCTCAGTGTAGCACATACTAATGTAGCTATCAACAAGAACATGGAGTTCACATTGACTCTATAATCTTGCTTCTGGTTGACATAAAAGTGCCTCAATTAATTATTGTTATTATTATTACCTAGGTAGAGCAGGCATGAAAACAATTCCCTATTATGTCATTTACTCCTTAAATGCTGTATGGGATGACTGAAGTGAATAGTGAGTGTTGGAAGCTGCCGATCATTATCTAAGTTGAAAACCTGGCATGTTAGTGCTACTTCTTTGTAGCCTGCCTGTGAATGGAGGTCCTCGTGATGACAGTTGAACGTGTGATAAGATTCCCTTCCGCCTAACTCATCTTTGGAAAAGTAAACCACAAAGGCCTCATTTACTCTCCCTCATTAAATTTTTGGGCCAGACATTGGAGTCGTGTGAGAGAGTAAGTTGTGTCATGAGAGAGCAAATAACTTAGAGTGACATTTTGAAGTTTCACTTCTAAGAATGACTTTTTGACCCAGCCAGCTCGAGTCAAGATAGTTTAACAGATGTGGAAGGTATTTTCATTGGTCTTTTATGTTCCAGGATTTTTAGTTCCAAATATCTCCATTTTTCACTTAGACCTCTGTTTGTACGAGACCGCAGTTATTGATTCCCTGTAATCAATAGTGGTGGTTTATGCAGTCTCGACAGCTTACAAATTGACAGATTATCTATTCGTTGTGTGTCTATGGATTTGCATCGTCACATGAAGGATTCGTCGATTTCTTGCTTCTTTGACTGAAATGAAATATCTTCGATTTCTACACGC